>CABHPH010111653.1:0-17769 GCA_902168325.1 Peromyscus nudipes
CTAAGCCAGGCGGTGGTGGCGCACGCCTTTAATCCCAGCACTCAGGAGGCAGAGCCAGGCGGATCTCTGTGAGTTCGAGGCCAGTCGGGTCTACAGAGCGAGTTCCAGGACAGGCACCAAAACTACACAGAGAAACCTTGTCTCGAAAAAAACCAAATAAATAAATAAATAAAATATATTCTAAGTTTCATTTGTTACTTTTGAACTGTGCCTGCTAGAGAATTATAGGCCATGGCTCACAGTATTTCTTTTGGATGTTATAGATGTTTTGGTGGTGAACCAGGAACTCTCCATGGTTTTCCTTTGCTGAGAAGCCATTGAAGGGAAATGAACACTAAACCTGAAGGTGAGGACCTAAATTATTGCAAACTCCTTTCTCCTCCACGGATTTTGCAGTCTTTCCAGCATCTGAAAGCATTTACTCCCAGGACTGTTTGAAAGAAAGGTAGAATGGTGGGGATACCAACATCTGTGTGAAGCAGAGAGCTTATTTATCATCTTGTCTTGGATGGTAGAACTTTGTGAGGTGGAAATTAGGTAGATTTTACCCAAGTTAATACTTAATAGGGACTGGTAAGGGTCTAAGCTAATTAAGTGGCTGAAGAATTTCTGAGTCCTTATTTGTTTATTTACTTACTTTTCTCTCTTCCGGATTCATATTATGCATGTTAATGAGGGAGAACCCATCTGTATTGTGTGTTAGATTTCTTCAGGATGTTTCTAGACACATTGCTTTTTCCAGGGCCATCTTTGTAATGTGCAGACTATGTGGTAGCACCAGCCTAACCTTTAGAATGACAAGCCGTTTAAAGCTCTCCCGTCACTTCTTGACATTTGCATTTTTCATTGGGTCCTGTCAGTTAGGTAGCTGATCCTTCCTACAGCAGGTGGCTAAGATGGAAGTTAATAGACCTGGCACAGGAGCCAAGCCGTCTGTTCTTGACTTCATTCCCTCACAAAGTGAGAAAGATTTGTCAGTTCCTTTCGAACTCAAATGTTCTGTGATTTTGTATGCGTTCCTGTCATAATTTTGTGGGCGGTCACATATTTTACAAGGATAGCATCAGAATGCTGATTGGTTCTTCACTGAGCATCATGTAAATCAAAATGTTAAAATTACAGTGCCTTCCTTTGATTTCTGCTGCTGTGGTAAAATACTTTGACAGAAGAACCCTCAGGGGGAAGAGTTCATTTTAGCTACCTTTTCAGGTTACAGTCCCTCATTTTGGGGACCTCAAGGTGACAGGGACTAGGAAGACAAGCAGCTAGTCACATTACTTTTATAGTGAAGAGCTGAAATCAGTAATTTAATGTGTGCATGCTCACTGCTCAGCTAGCTTTCTCCACTCTCAGACAATTCAGGGTCCCTCTGCCCACTGGAATAGTATCACCCATATTATGTTGGTCTTTCTACTTCAAATAATCAGGATAATCAATCCCTTTAGGCAGGCCTACACGCTAGCCTGATCTACACAGTCCCTCACTGAGATTCTCTTATCAGCTGATTCTGAGTTAAGTTGGCTGTAACTGGCACATACAGTCACCTTACTGCTTTTGAGACAGGTTTCCTGTGTCTGAGGTTGGCTCTGAACTCGTGATCCTCTTACCTCTGCCTCCCAAATGCCATGATTCAGGTGTACACCACTACACCTAGATTTCAGTAGCACTTGAATTTTTGAATTGTATTTTTCTATATGTAATCTAAGTTTTCTTTATTTTGTATTTATTTATTTTTACCATACATGCTTTGTATCAAGAATAAGATTCCAGTATGAAATTCTAGGTTAAAGTGTGTTTATATAAGTATTGAGTTCTTCCCCCCCACCCCCCAGGAGCATAGCAAGAATCTCAAGACAATGTTTATTAAGAAGCTGCCTCTATTTGTGAGAATATAGGTATGGCTATTATCCTTTACTCTAGTGTGTTGGTTCTCAACCTTCCAAATGCAGTGACCCTTTAATACAGTTCCTCATGTTGTAGTGACCCGCATCCATAAAATTATTGTCATTGCTACTTCATAACTGTGACTTTGCTACTGTTATGAATCATAGTGTAAGTTGTTTTTGGGGATAGAGGTTTGCCAAAGGGGTCACAATCCACAGATGCTGTAGGTGGCATCTAGTTTTTCTTTTTGCTGTCTTAGCTGGTTCCTATTATATGATTTGCTTCCCTTTTTCCTCCGTTTTCAGTTTTCACACTCTTTTCTGTTGACTATGTATGTTATCAGAATGCAACTTTGTTAGAACAGGATTCTGTCTGCCCCTGTTGAACACTGTATTCCCAAAGTTGAAAACAGTGCCCACAACATACAAGGTGCTAAATAAGCAGTTACAGAAGAAATAGAATACAATGTATTAAAGTAATCTGTGGGGCGTTTACCCACCAACCCCACAGCCTCCCAGAGTTTTCTTGAGTGTGAGCAGCAGGAAATATTAGATAGAAGGATTTATTGTGGAGAATCTTGCAGAGATAAACAGATAGAAAATAAAGGATAGCCTCGAGAGGGCCTGGAACCTTTTCCAACAGGCCCCGACTGTCTCTGCCCCAGGGTATTTATAGAGACGCCAAGGGGTGGAGCAAATGACCTCCTCCCCCAGCACAGCCAAGTGCAGACCATCTCAGACACCTGCACTCAGGCCCGTAGTCCTAATCATCCTCTATGTGGACATGCTGGGTAAAGTCACGAGGAACCTGAGAACGGGCTCCCACAGTAATCTCCTTTCAGGATGCTGTACTTCTGGGTCTTCTGTCACTAGAACCAATTAGAACAGCCAGTGCTTTGTTCTTGGCTTAGAGCCAGGTTCCACCACACACACACACACACACACACACACACCCAAAAAAGAAAAAGAAATGTTGATTCTTCTGGGCTAGGAAAAGGTGGAAGCATGAGGAAACAGGCAAAACTTTGAAATAACAGTTGTTCAGGGGTCCCTGAACACATGCATTCATTAGACAGCTATTAACCATCTACATAGTGGCTGGTTCTATGCTGTGTACTAGAAGTACAATGGAAAACAAAAGATATTTCATCTTTTGTCTTGGAAGATGTAATCTAGTAGAAGAGACTCCGATGGATTAAAGAGAAAATACTATTCAGTGAGAGTCTGTTTCTAGACAGAGAACATGGTTGATTAGAAGTTGAGGCTGTTTCCTTAGCCAAGAGTGAGGCAAGTGTTACGGCCAGGGAGAACATCATTTGCAAAGATAAAGTCACTAGGAGAGGGGTGGATTTCGGAACTGAATAGAAAAGCAGTGTAGCTAAAACATAGCAAGTAGAGTATTCTAGAAGGTTAGATCAACAGGTAAAGGCTGAAGGTATTTACAGGCTGGTAAATTAATTGTGTAAATTGGTTGCTTGTGTTGTACAATGATTATTCTGCCATGAAGAGATGACTCAGTATAGTGCTTGCTACACACTCTTGAAGACATAAGTTTGGATCCTCAGAATCTATGTAAAAACTGGGCATGGTGATATGGACCTGTAATTTCAGCACTGGAGAGGCTGTGGAGAGCAAAGGAGGATCCCTTGGGTTTGCTGGACTAGTATTGCCAAATAAGTCAACTCTAAATTCAATAAGAGACCTTGTCTCAAAAAATAAAGTGTACAAATTGAGCTGGGTAGGTTATCTTGAAAAAATAAAAGGACAAGAATTAGGCAGGAGTGAGAAGGAAGGGGTGCATTTGGGAAGAATAGGGGGTGAATATGGTCAAAATACATTGTGCATATGAAATTCTCAAGAAATTTCTGAAAATATTATATTAGAAAATTCGGCAGAGAGTGATAGAAGACATCTAACATGACTTGTGCTCTACATATATTTGCATTGTGCACATACACCTGTCCACATGAACACATAAACCATGCATGCTCACACATAGGCACAACACAAAGGCCATTCTGACCTTTAAAGGATCATAGTGGAAAGACAATAAAGAGAATTGTTGAGCTAGTATCACAGACTAGAAATTATATGTACCTTGATCTCTCATGCAGTTTATAGTACCTTGAGAATATCTCAGTGCAGTACCCTGAGATGAGGAGGGAAAGAGGTAAATAACAGGGATAATCTAGGGATAAGGAAAGGGAAACAACACACTGGAAAAGGAAGTAAAAAAGTCAAAGTGACTTTAAGGATATAATTGAAATGACTTATCCTGAGCTTCAGAAGTGTTAAAGAAGAAAATAAATCCAGTATAAGAATTCCTAATTATTGTTTTCCAATCACCTAAATTTTATGAGAGCAGGAGAGATGGCTCAGCAGTTAAGAGTACTCTGCTCCTGCAGAGGACCTGAGTTCAGTTTCCAGAACCCACATCAGGTGGCTCACAATAGCCTGTAACTCCCATTTATAGGAGATCCAAAACCATTTCCTCGCCTCTAAAGGCATTGCACTTACGTGCATAAACACCCAGACATGTACATATACACACATTCTTAAAAATAAATCTTTTTAAAAGTTAAATATTTATGAAAATTTCATACACACAATGCATTTTACCATATTCACTCCCTATTTTTCTCAAATGCATCCCTTCCTTCTAACTCTTCTTAAATTCTTGTCCTTTTTATTTTTTTAAGATAACCCCCAAGTTCAGTTTGTACATTTTATTTTTAAAAAACTCTTATTTAAAGTATTTAACTTTTTAAAAGTTAAGTATGTTATTGAGTCTATGAAATTCTATATTGAGAATTCACATCTAAGAATGTTTTCAACAATAGGAGGTAAAGCAACTATATGTGAGATGAATACTTATCAAAGTATATCTTTCTTAGGAATATATGTTAGTCTATACCTGATATTTGGAGTATATGTAGGTGGACCATATGTTCACTTTTTGAAAGCTGAAACCTGGTTGTACAAATATAAATACAGTGAAATTTGTAAACATTTTGTTAATTTTGTATCTAACCTATTAATTCTTGCCAGCCACTTGGAAATATATAATATTTGTATCCAGTCTTTATTATTCAAATGAGATTTTTTTTTAACTATTCCAGTTTTACTCAAAACTCACCTAGCCTTATAAAATTAAAAACTAAGAGCGTCTAATGGCCACTTAACTAATTTTCCCAAAGTAAGTGTTATATGTGTACTGCTGATCATAAACAGGTAGTTTTTAGGTAGAACACAATCAAGCGCTTTTTAAAATAATATATTTATTTTGGCATATATTAAAATGTAATTATACAATATACTCATGGTTTCTGAAACTCCTGATGAAATTGAAATTGATGTTGAGATTTTAAAAAAGAGTCAGTGTAAAGAGAAATATTCTAGCATTATAAGTGGTCCATGAATGAGTAAAATTGGGGAAGTACTAATCTAAATAACTTCATTACTGAATAGATGAGAAAGTCATCCTATAACTAATTATAGCAAAGCTAGGATAAATCTTCTATCTCCTTTGTACATTCTAGTTTTTATTCTACAGAAGCCTGGTCCTTATTGTTGAAAGTTGAAAAAAGCATAATATTACACTTCAGATTTATGTTCTTCATTATATAATACACATCGAGTTAAATGAGTCCAAAGTAAGTGAGTTAACTTGCGCTCAGTAGCTCTCTGTGGCTAGGAATTCCCATGTTTCCACAAATACAGCCATCTACCATTGAGGAGTGTTCCACTGAGTGCTGCTCTAACCATTGCTTAGGAGTGCGATTCATGCTGCTACTTTTAAGTTTTCCCCCGTCACGGGTATGGTACTTATTAATTTACTCATCATAGTGAAGTTATTATAACCCAAGGTTAAATTGAAGGTACCAGTAACTGTATAATTAAGATAATTCAGCATGGGAAATAAAGCTAGGATAGGGTTCTCAGATTCATACTAGATCACTTTATTGCAGGAAGTGGTTACCCTTCTTTAATTCATTTTTAATCAAATGAATATTATCTTAAATCTGTGGGTGGAGAGAAAAATACAAATATAGAGAAAAAGAAGGTACTTGTGTAAAGAATCCAACTTAAGGATTGTGCTTTGTTGATATTTTAAACCTCTTATTTTTAAACATTTTCAGTGAATGGACCTGACTGGACTTTTTGAGCCCATCAATAAACATGAGCGGTACCAAGCCTGATATTTTGTGGGCACCACACCAGGTTGATAGATTTGTTGTATGTGACTCAGAACTCAGCCTTTATCATGTGGAATCGGCTGTGAATTCAGAACTCAAAGCTGGATCATTGCGTCTATCTGAAGACTCTGCAGCTACATTACTGTCAATAAATTCAGATACACCCTATATGAAATGTGTTGCATGGTATCTCAATTATGATCCTGAATGTCTCCTTGCAGTAGGACAAGCAAATGGTCGAGTTGTACTTACAAGTCTTGGTCAAGATCATAACTCTAAGTTTAAAGATTTGATAGGAAAAGAATTTGTCCCAAAACATGCTCGACAATGCAATACTCTTGCATGGAATCCACTGGATAGTAACTGGCTTGCTGCTGGTCTAGACAAGCACAGAGCTGACTTTTCAGTTCTAATATGGGATATCTGCAGCAAATATACTCCTGATATTGTTCCCATGGAAAAAGTGAGACTTTCAGCAGGTGAAGCTGAAACAACATTATTAGTAACAAAACCCCTGTATGAGTTAGGGCAAAATGATGCTTGTCTATCTCTTTGTTGGCTTCCACGAGACCAGAAACTTCTCCTTGCTGGCATGCATCGTAACCTCGCCATATTTGATCTTCGGAACACAAGCCAGAAGATGTTTGTAAATACAAAAGCTGTTCAAGGAGTGACAGTAGACCCATACTTCCATGATCGTGTTGCTTCCTTCTATGAAGGTCAGGTTGCAATATGGGATCTTAGAAAATTTGAGAAGCCAGTTTTGACTTTGACTGAGCAACCAAAGCCCTTGACAAAAGTAGCATGGTGTCCAACTAGGACAGGTCTGCTTGCCACTCTAACAAGGGATAGTAATATTATTAGGCTGTATGATATGCAGCATACACCCACTCCCATTGGGGATGAAACAGAACCCACAATAATTGAAAGAAGTGTGCAACCTTGTGACAATTACATTGCTTCCTTTGCATGGCATCCGACAAGTCAAAATCGAATGATAGTTGTGACTCCCAACCGAACAATGTCCGACTTCACTGTTTTTGAAAGAATATCTCTTGCCTGGAGCCCGATTACATCATTAATGTGGGCTTGTGGTCGTCATTTGTATGAATGTGCAGAAGAAGAAAGTGATAATTCCTTAGAAAAAGATATAGCAACCAAAATGCGCCTCCGGGCTTTATCAAGGTATGGACTTGATACAGAGCAGGTATGGAGAAACCACATTTTAGCTGGAAATGAAGACCCACAGCTCAAGTCACTCTGGTATACTCTGCACTATATCCTTTGTCCTGTTAACTTTTTGAGGCAAATTGGGGAAACATGATGAATGTTTTATATGCAAACACAAATTATATAATCTAAAATTCTGAGGTAAAATTATTTAAAACTGTTGAAAGTTTTAGTTTGTGGACTGGGGGCAGGAAAGTGGTCAGTAAAGTAAAACTGTCTTATTTGTATAGATTCTTATGAATTTGCTCCTAATTAAAATAATTTTAACTTTGAAATATTTTATTATGCATAATTACCAGTATTTCCTATGCATTTAAATACTTATGAAGCAGTATACAGAAGATATGGATCAAAAATCTCCAGGCAACAAAGGATCATTGGTTTATGCAGGAATTAAATCAATAGTAAAATCATCTTTGGGTAAGAAAATTCCATTTTATATTTTAAATACATTTATAACTTTTGGAGTCTTTACTTGATTCCTAGTTGATTAAGATTGCTTCAGGACTGTGTATATAAATACCTCTATCCCTCTTGGCTTTCTGATGTGCTGTTTTAGTGAATGGTTAAGTACATTGAGTGCATTTATACCCAGAGGCTTTGTAGAAGGAACTTTGATTCCTTCCAGGTGACCTTTCTTAAATCGACTTTTACTATTCCGTGCTGTTTATTTGAAGACCCACTTTAAGAGTTCATTTATAAGATGCTGATTGTTAGCCACGATTATATCACAGCATCTTGTATTCTAAAGACTTAAAGATCTCTAACTGAAGAAGATCCCTGTGATTTTGCTTCCCAAATACTTTCACAAGGACTGTGATATGACATGAAGTATGGCCTAACTTGAAGAATACCTGGAAGTCCTTGATGAGTAAGTGAAGGAATCAATTAATGGATAAATTAATGTAAGATTTAAATCGATAAACCATTTACGAATAAAAGATCCCCCCTGCCCCCCCCAATCTGCCTTCAAACTGTTTGCTTTAAGCAGTTGTTCTTACTCTTTTTATTGGAATTAATTGTGACAATGTTATATTGTCTCTTAGGGTTCAACCTCCACATTTTATTAGTCTATTTGTACCCCATCCAGTTAAGGTGCTAGAAAAATCATTCCCATTATTTAGTCAAAGCCATAGCAGAAATAATAAGTCCAAGTAGATTTTTTTTTTTTTACAGGACTTGCTTCACTGTGCTACAAGTAGCACCGAATACACAATAACATACTCTTTTAGAGTAGGTTTAACATTTCATTTAAGCTGCTGCATTTGTTATAGTGGATTTTCCTTTTTGAGGACTTTGAAATTACTTTGATGCACAGTGCTGAAAGATGAACAGCCAGCTTCAGATCTGTTTCATTTTTGTGGGTTTTTTTTTTTTGCCAGCTTCAGATCTATTTCATTTTGGTGTTTTGTTTTGTTTTGTTTTGTTTTTCCCCATTAGAACTACACCAGAAGAGTAACCTTTATCATAAGAAATAAAATGAGTAAGTTTAGTGAGAAACTGCCTTTTTTATTAACAGAAGTAAAAAGGCAGGCATAATATATGGTCACCATTTATAAACCTGAATATACTATGATTGGTGAGTTTAAAACCACTGCCACAAAGAATTAAGTACTGGCAGGTGGTGGTGGCACACACCTTTAATCCCAGCATCCGGGAGGCAGAGCCAGGCAGATCTCTATGAGTTTGAGGCTAGCCTGGCCTACAGAGCAAGATCCAGGACAGGTATCAAAGCTACACTGAGAAACTCTGTCTCAAAAAACAAACAAACAAACAAAAAACAAAGAATTAAGTACTATGTTGATAAAATTTATAATATTGGGCAATGGGCTAAGAGTCAGAGTACAGGAGGAATATAACCAGAGAGCAAGCAGTATGTTGGAAATACTGGTATTTTATGGGATAGATGAAATTGTTCAAAGAACCCAAAGAAGTACCTTAAAGTGGAGAATGATGGTGGAATAGGAAAAACAAGAGAAGCTTATATTCATGCAGACAAGGGAAAGAATTCACTTCATACTTTAGATCCAATTGACTGAGACAACTGAACAGTATGAAGAGAAACCATCAACTATAAATAAACTAGGCTATCGAAGGGAGGAAAAAACGGTAACTAGTGGCGGGAGCTAACCTAGAGTAGAGGCGAGGGCTGTTGTTGCTGTTTGCAGTTTCAACATAAGATTATGCATGTTTAAATGCTGATTGGAAAAAGCCGTGTATGTGAGTGAATGGTCATGCACATGCTACTGCACACATGTGGAGGTCAGAAGACAACTTTTGGAAGTCGGTGCTAGCCATCTACCTTGCTAAGGGAGGGTCTTTCCTACTGTGTATAAACTTCATACAGTAAGTAGTCTTACCAGCCCATGATGAATTTCCTCTCTTTACTTTCCATCTCCCAGAGTGCTGAGATTCAGGTCATTCCATCTGACCTTCTATGGGAATTCTAGGGGATGGAACTCAGGCTCATAGGCTTGTAGCTAGGACTTAACTGCTTAAGCTATTTCTTCCACCCCACTTCCTGTCTTTAATACGGCAAAAAGTTGTATAATAAAAGGCTTGGCCAGCTTTCCACCCAACACAGTGAAATTTTGTTTATACTTGAAAAAATTTGACTTTGATCTAGAAAAACTTATATGTTCAAATTGATTGAAAGAAGCAAATTCACTAAGATTTTGTTTTTGTTTTCTTAACACCAAAGTATTCTTATAGTGTATTATTTTATCACGTATATATATTTTATACACATTCATGTGTGTGTGTGTGACATATGCAAATGCATATGATCTGATTGGTGATTTGAGACTATTTTAAGCTGTTATTTTAGTGTTTGAGTATGCTTGTTCCCTTTGCAAGCATTAATAAGCTATTGATCCTATTAATATGGGCAATATCAGATTCAGTGAAAAGTTTTTCATTTTTGTGTTGCATATCATGCACAGATTTTATTTCGCTTTCATAGATATGTTAAAATTTTATAGATATTAAAAATTGTAGTATAACGATCCATTTGAAATTCATGGTATCACATTTCTTTTTTGATAATCCTAATTAGCCACAGCATAGTTGCCAAGCTTAGAAAGCGTCTCTGAGCTGCCAGAGTTCAATTCATTAAATTAAAAATATTCTATTTAAAAATAAGTAATTTGGGGCTGGAGTTGGGAGAATACTTGCCTAGCATGCAGGAAGCCCCAGGTTCAATCTCCAGCATTGCATATAGCTGAGGGTGTTGGTGAACTCTGTAATCCCAGCTCTTAGGAGGTGGAGGCAGAAGGTTCAGAAATTTAAGGTCATCCTTGGCTACATAATGAGCTCAGGGCCAGCTTGGACTATATGAGAGCCTGTGTCAGGGGAAGAAGTAATTTTGGTGGGAGAGTGGTGCTCAGCAATAGATTGGTACTTAGCCTACGTGAGGTCTTGACTTCACTCCCCATCTCCAACCTCTCTACCTCCCACCCCCCAGAGAAAAACCCTTTTGACTGGTGATGTAGCCCAGCAGCAGAGCACCTGCTTAGCACATTCAAGGCCAGGTTTAATCCACAGCACCACAAAATTACTAATTCATATAGTTATTTAATTAGTTTATTAACTCACCTTACAACTTTGCCATAAAGCGAAAAGATATAGTTTAAAATACTAACATGGATAATATTTTAGACTTGTCACAAACCACCATCAAGGTGATAATCACACAAGCTACTTAAAAGTATGAATTTTAGGTATTGTGGAAAGCTTAGACCTATTTTTATTCCTTATAAGGTATTTAGACTAAGTGATTTTTATTTATATACATAGATGTACAAATATAAAGTTTAACTTGAAAATGACAGCTAAGTTTTAAATATTTTTCTCTATATAATTTTTTTGTCTGTCTTGAGACAGGGTCTCTCTGTATAGTCCTGGCTGTCCTGGAACTCAGTATATAGACCAGGCTGGTCTGGAACTCATAGAGATCCATTTGCCTTGGCCGCCATGCTGGGATTAAAGGCATGCACCACCACACCCAGCTATTTTTCTCTTTTTAATGTTTATTTATTTTTTTATCTCTTGACAGATTAATTGTGGCTAGTCAGCTTTGGATCCTTTGCTACTTTTCTATAACAGATTATCTCATTGTCTCCATGAGTCAAGTCTGGCCACTGCTCAAAGTCTCACAAAAGTAAAATGAACATTGTGGCTAAATGTTAATATTTCCTTCTAGAGATCAAAGTACTCTTCCAAATTCATGCACTTGTTGGTTAAGTTCAACAACCACAGAAACAGGTTGAAGGCACATGTAGGAGATAAAGTTCCTCAGAATGGGAAAGAATTGGATTTAGATAAGATTTGGCTTTAGATAGAAAGATGCACACATCCTTTACTACCAGAGGTGGGGTAGTTTTTAGGATTTAGAGACCAGAGGCTGAGAGGCCAAGGCTTCCTTGTAATTATAGTTGTAGCACTAAGCTATGCCCATCTCTCTGGTGGGTTGGCGGCCTGCCTACTCATGGCTCCTGAAGGTTGTTCACAGTTCTTTGCTTCTCACAGACTCCCTTACCAATATGGCAGCTCTGACTGCTTTAAGACCAAGAGATCTCTTTTCTACTGCTTCTCTTCTTTGTAGACTCTCTTTAAGGGTTGACCTGATTAATTTAGACTGAGACCATATCACCGGCCATTGAGTCACTCACAGTCAATTGAGTAAGGACCTCAGTTAGCTCTATCTGTAAAATTCTTTCATCTCTACTATGCTTTGTTGTCTAGACACAAACCACAGATTCAGCTCAAATTCCAGAGGGACATTATCCAAGGGTGTGTTTCCCAAGCTGTAAGGAACCCTGAGACCCTACTTCATCCTGCCTACAGTCAATGGATTGAACACCCACCCCACCCAACAGACACACCCAGGGTTTTCCTATGTAGCTTTGGCTGTCCTGGAACTAGCTCTGTAGACCAGACTGGACAGAGATCCACCTGCATCTGCCTCTGGAATGCTGGGATTAAAGGCATTAGACACCACTACCTGGCAAACTGATTGAATTCTAAAAGCTCATTTATTTGCTGTTGATCTAGTTATCTATATAAGTATTGTTGAATTATATATAAGTATATAAATATATAATTGTTGTAAGTTACATGTGTAAATTACTAAATAAAGGAAGTTTGTTATATGGACATTCATGTTTCCTCATTCATAATTTTTTTTAAAATACTTTTTGTATTTTTGATCATAAAACTTTCTAGAACATTTAGGGATGTGTTATAGTTGATAAAGTCCCTAAACATCATGTTTGTACGCTTTGTCTTTATTTTCCTAAATGAAATTACTTTGCCTTTATTACCAGCTGCCATGATTTCAGTGTAATGCTATAAAAATAGTAAGTTTTTTTTCTTTAAAGAAAAGATAATATACAGTTTTCTAATTTAATAGCAGAGTGAGACATAGTCAGGTCATTCCCATTGGATTTTCTCTTTATTGTCTACCTTGAAGTCCTTTGGTGACTGTAATCTCCTTTTTCATTCATGTGGATAGTTATACAAAATATAACAGTCAGACAGAGGTGGTCCAGCCTGTCTTGTAAGGACATGTGACTGCACATACACAGCAGAAAATGAAGAGCGCTCAAGTGCCTTGCTTTCCAAGGCAGAGGGCATGCCTTGTAGATAAAATAATTCAACTACCTACTCTGTTGAAGCTTGTTCTAGTGAGAGAACAGATGTGAGAATTGATGTTCAATGCTGTCTGGAGGACAGAGAAAACAAGTGGTGAGTTAGATAAGAGCTATATATTTTAGAGAGTTGAAGCAGCGTCTCAGCTTAGTGGGCCTGAACATTCATTCTTATAGCAATAGCTTCTTAGTACTTCAACGGTGCTGTAAAATGTTTTATTTAAAATTTCTGTATGCTGCTTATTTAGGCTATCGTAAGATTATGGCTGAGAAATTGAATATTCTGAATGTTGTTGAAATGTTTTTTTGTAAAACTGAAGTGTTGCCTAATATATTTCAAAATAACAATAAACAAACAATATAAAATGTTTTCTGTTTTTAGGAATGGTGGAAAGCAGCAGACATAATTGGAGTGGCTTGGATAAGCAAACTGATATTCAGAACTTAAATGAAGAGAGGATTTTAGCATTGCAGCTTTGTGGGTGGATAAAGAAAGGAACGGATGTAGATGTGGGGCCATTTTTGAACTCTCTTGTGCAGGAAGGAGAATGGGAAAGAGCTGCTGCTGTGGCTTTGTTCAACTTGGATATTCGACGAGCAATCCAAATCCTGAATGAAGGAGCATCTTCAGAGAAAGGTATTAGGTTATGTTCTGAGGATTGTCAGTTCATAGAATCTGCTAAAGAAAGGATGTCGATAGTTTTCAGTTACCTAGCCACATCTTAAACACATTTTTATTGAAAGGGAAAGTACATAGTGCTAAGCAGTAAATATTAGTCAGTCCCATATTTATATGCCTCAGGTTTTTAAAAACAAAATGTTCTTAAATGACATTTTAATAAGTTTTCCAGAATGTATTTCCATTTTCGTTTTAAAGAAGGATCATATACATTAAGGAATGTATGTTGGAACTGCTTTTGTTTGTGAGCACCTTTACTACAAACATCTAAATATATTTTACTGTATACTTTCTCTTTTGGTAGGAAACTTGTAGCTAGAGTTTTCCTGCCTGGCCCACAGTCAGGACAAATCTCTGTCACCCGCCAGTCCCACAGCCGCTCAGACCCAACCAAGTAAACACAGAGACTTACATTGTTTAAACTGTTTGGCTAATGGCTCAGGCTTCTAGCTATCTAGTTCTTACACCTTAAATTAATCCATTTCTATAAATCTATACCTTGCCACATTGCTTGTGGCTTACCGGCATCTTCACATGCTGTTTGTCATGGCGGCGGCTGGCAGTGTCTCCTCAGCCTTTCCACTTCCCAGAATTCTCTCCTCCTTGTCCCGCCTATACTTCTTCCTGCCTGACCACTGGCCAATCAGTGTTTTATTTATTGACCAATAAGCAACATGTTTGACATACAGACCATCCCACAGCAGAAACTAAATGATGTTTTTGCTTAGACCGATATAGATTCTTATGAAAAGCATATTGTGATCTGGAAAATGTTCCTACTTGAGTCTAATTAAAACATGTTTGTGTAGCATAGAAAGGAAGGAAGGAATGAAAGAAAGGAACAAAGGTGATAAAGTTTCAATTTGCCAGAGGTCCTTAGAGAAACAGATCAGTCAAAAACCAAGACCACCCCCTTTGTTTTGGTTTTTGTTTGTTTGTTTAGATGGGTTTTCTCTGTGTATCCCTAGCTGTCCTAGAATTCAATCTGTAGAACAGGCTGGCCTTGAACTCAGAGATCTGACTGCTTCTGACTGCTGAGTGCTAGGATTAAAGGTGTGTGCCGCCACCACTGCCTGGCAAGTTGTGATTTTTGTTTCTTTTTGTTTTGTTTTTTTTTTGATTATCAGGTATATAGTTCACTTGAATTCCTAAGGTGTATATAGCTATGTATCTTCAATGCATATAGAAAATTATTTTTGAGTTTCAGAATACTAAATTCTTACTTGCTCTGGTCAACCTTTAACCCATTCATAGTTCATTTATACCATAAAAAAAAGCATGCCATTGACTGTAAAATATTTATTTTCATTCTAAAAGTTAAAAAAGTTAATCCTTTAGCCTGAACATCTTTACCTTTACTTCAGGGAAAGCCTTCTGCACTTGATAGTATGAGAGGTATGTAATGCCATTAAAAAGAACAACAACACATAGAAGACCCTGGGTTCGATGTGTAGCACTGCCCTCCCTTCCCCAAAAGGGACTCTATTTCTAATTCAATTTTGCTACAACCTGAAAGCATACTTTCCTATCATGTGTACCTTGAAAATTTGGTATTCATATGCTTTTGTTTTAAAAGACTTAAAGCTTTAAGAGTAGGCAGGTGAATGAAGCAACAAGTATCTTGGAAGACGTTTTTGTAAAAGTGAATAATGAAGCTGCTAAGAATAGAAAGTGGGGGGCGGGGTTAATTGTTTTAATTGGAAAAGAAAGAACGTAGAATCAAGAGCTGTAGGAAAGGTAGACAGTGCTTAAGAAAAAAGGCAAAAGGAGATCGTAGCTTTCACAGTTGGAGCGAAACTTAGAAGGCCATGCAGAACTGAAGAGCAAGGTGGCAGCTTCCAAGCAGTAACTGTCTAAAAATCATTGGTAACAAATGCTTTGTGTCAAACATGTCTAAGTGCAGTTTTGTGATAGTTCTGATAGCTCATTTTGGCCTAGAAACTTTTCTAAGTATATTATAATAAAAATACTGAAACACTGTATATCAGTATATGTATTATATAATTAGAAGTAGGGCTGGGCTGTGGTGGCGCACGCCTTTAATCCCAGCACTCAAGAGGCAGAGACAGGCAGATCCCTGTGAGTTCAAGGCCAGCCTGGGCTACAGAGCAAGATCCAGGATAGGCACCAACTACACAGAGAAACCCTGTCTCAATAAATAAATAAATAAATAAATAAATAAATAAATAAATAAATAAATAAATAAATGACTAGACGTAGAAAAATAAGACAACTTTGAAAATGATAGTGGTGGGGTATATACATTTACTATCAGTACTCTGAGATGGCATAGATGACCTTACTGATAAGGGTGGCAGTGATTTTGGTAAGATGGTCTTACTTGTCTCCATTTAGATACCAAATAAAAATATAACACAAAGGAGACAGCTGGACAAAGAACTTGACAGTTAAATGTTGTACTTGCTGCTCTGGAAGCAGCCCAGTGGTAAAGCATGCCAATAGGATTCTGCGTTCAATGTCCAGTACAGCAAAAACAAAGTGATTATTATGCACAGAATTACACGTGTGTATATGAATTGTTTTTTTTTTCCTTCTACTCTACCAAATTTAACAGTCTTAATTTTTTTCTTATTCAAGTGGGCTTCTTTTTTTGGGATAAAATTGACCCCTGATCACTGTCTTGAGAATTTAAGAACTGTGGGGTAAGAAGTTATTAAGCTTCTGATCGCTTTGATTAGCTGTATATTTTTAATCTACAGGAGATCTGAATCTCAATGTGGTAGCAATGGCTTTGTCAGGGTATACGGATGAGAAGAACTCCCTCTGGAGAGAGATGTGCAGCACACTCCGATTGCAGCTCAACAACCCCTATCTGTGTGTCATGTTTGCCTTTCTGACAAGTGAAGCGGGAGCTTATGATGGAGTCTTGGTAAGTTGTTTTGTTTCCCTAGATGCTCCTTTGAATTATAACAGGTTTGCTCTTTCTAATTCTGTTAATACAGATTTTTAGCTACAGAACCAAGACTATTTCATCCTTTACTGAAGGACTGAGCTGTAGAAATATACAACTATAAACATATGCACGTATTTGCTGTTTAAATCGTGTGTGTGTGTGTGATGTGTATGTGTGTGTACAACTGATGATCAGTCAGTCAATTTTGGCTAAGGTGTCCATACATCTTAAGTTAATGTTGGTCATTTTCAGACAGTTTCTGTTTGGAAAACAATTATATAATCACCCGATTTACACCAGACTACATTTGATTTAGTCTTTCAAGTATTTTAGTCCCATGTGTAAGCACATCATTTCTTCCTTGTCATGAAGTGAGGTTTCCTTACCCATTTCAGTTGTTGAGTCACAAGCTTCACATTAAACCTCTTTGTTTTGTACTCTCTGTCTTCTTTCCAGCGATGAAAGAACTTTCTATGTTAAGACTTAGTCCTCTGTTTGCTTTTAGAGCATTTCTTATAAAAGATGCACTGCTTCAGTAATTGGCCATCTATAAGATTTGTAAAAATGTGTATTTTATTGAGCTATCGTACTGAAAATTTAAATAAATGTGTCTATTTTGATAGTATCCAGTTTATTTTGTCCATTTCTTTTAATAAACATCTAGTGAACCTTTCTGAACTTCAAATTAATATCAAGGAATGTTTATTTTTAACTGTTATTACTACATTTGTTAACCAGATTTTTTTGTTTTTTTGTTTTTGTTTTTCGAGACAGGGTTTCTCTGTGTAGCTTTGCGCCTTTCCTGGAACTCACTTGGTAGCCCAGGCTGGCCTCAAACTCACAGAGATCCGCCTGCCTCTGCCTCCCGAGTGCTGGGATTAAAGGCGTGCGCCACCACCGCACGGCTGTTAACCAGATTTTTAAGTCTTGTGTTTGAGCTAACAGGATACTTACAGCAAGTGCTAGGGAATGAGACTGTTTAAACATTACGTTTCTGTGTTTTAATTTGTTACCATAATAAGATCCCTTCTTCTCTTATACCAAAAGGGAGAGCTGAGAAGGAAGGTCATATATCCAAGCTATTTCAAGAATGTATGTAATTTAATATCTGTGTACTTTCATTTTATTTTGTATATTATATTTATGTGAGTGCTGAATTTAGAAGCCAGATAAAGATCCAGTCTTGCTCTGCCACAGTTTAATCTTAGCTCTTCAGTTA
>CABHPH010111654.1:0-15950 GCA_902168325.1 Peromyscus nudipes
TGTGTGTGTGTGTGTGTGTGTGTGTGTGTGTATGTGTCTGTGTGTGTGTATGTGTGTATTCTGTCAAGATATTAGTAGTCCTATAGAGTACTAAGTAATTTTAGAAATAAGTTTCTTCTAGCTTCCTGTACATGTTTTTGGGCTTAAGTCTGAAGCAGGTAATTAGAAACTAAGTTTGTTTACCTAGGATGTACTTAATAGATTGTGGTCCTCTAACCAGTTAGAGATCTGCCAACTATGGAATTGAATATGTTTAAGTTTTCTGCAGCAAACCATGACCATTCTTAACAGTGACCTTTGAGGTCTCCATAAAGATGATGGGGCCCTGAAATGACAAATACATCTAGACTGTGATTATGCCATTAAGCTGACAAACTCCACCTAAAGGTCAGTTTCATACTACAAAAATTTCAAGACAACATCAAAGGTGCTAATCAAGATGGTTCAGCCTCATAGACTACTCCACCCAGGACTTCAAATAAGCCCTGCACTGTCCTGCCAGAAAGAGACTGGACAACAATGATAGAGCTAGCTTTCCCAGGACTGGACCATTATCCCATTTTTCTCAGGGTCCCCTAATAATGCTGTTGTCCCCAGAAAGCAGGAAGTAATTTTAAGAACACAATGCTCACAATCCCAAGAGTTGGGGTGGGTGGTTTTTGTTCATTTTGTGGGATATGGATGTTTGTCACTAGTTAGAGAGGTTAGTGGCAAGTTGTTATTGGTCATGGTCAGAGAGGAAATTCAACAAAGGCAACTGGATTAATGGATATCTTTGTTTTTCATTTCCTCAATCCTTTCTCTACTATCAAATGAGAAGAAAAAATGTGGGGATATAGGAATAATAGAATAAAAGAGTAGATCATTGAATCTACTTTTATACTAAAAAGCAACTAGTAGTCTCAAATATTTTACATTAGTATGGATTTTTGTGTATTGATACAAATTTAAGGTTATTTATACTGTTATAACTTTATACCATACTGTATATATTTCTACAATTTTTAAAGGTATTATACCTTTGCAGCTCATCTAAAAATGTAATATAAGTTTCTAGTCCTTGAAAAACTGTTTAGGATAATTAAGGAATGCAGGTTAGTAGTTAGTCAGTTACCTACCACAGTCAAACTTATAGTCATGTTAACTATATTTTTAGGATTAAACAGAGATGTATTTTAGATAGCTGGTCTTCAAACATTTCAGAGATCTGCAGAATATTGGATTTAAAATATTTTAATAATATAAATATTTTCATGATACTGAGATATGTCTGCTCCTGGCAGCACCAATGTACTTCAAAGAAGATGATGGACATCAAAGAACCTCTATATGGAATATACTTTAAATGTGGCAAAGCTAGCCACTGGGCAAGAAACTGTCTTTGCCTCAACAGTGGACAGTATGCTGTCCAAACTGGAAAAGCATGACACAAAGGAAGTTGTTTGCTGAACTTTGCCAAAACAAGGTAGGTCAGTCCTTCAAAACTTCCTGATTCACAGAGAAGTCTGTCAGATATTCTAGGTCTCTAAGCCGAAGATGGATGCTTCAATGTTGCGGAGTATCCCTGGGTAACTGTTCAGGCAGCCAGGTGTCTGCCATTTCTATAGATTTAGAAGTTGCTTACTCTGCACTTCCTGTTTATTCAGGTAAAATTATATCCTTCTCAGGTCTCTAAAGGGGGTTGAAAATTAGATAGTTATAGTCTTCCTGTTTTCTTTGTTATCAAGTTCAGACAAGAAGCTCACAAAAGATATGTAAAGTTTATAAAGGCGGAGATACATAAAAGCTTAATTTGTTTATCTAAGAAAATCTTTTAAGGTCTAAACTGATACTTTTAGTTTGGTAATACAAGTTATGATAGAGACTGACTTAGAAAGAAAACTTCAGACTCACAAAGATGAGATAGATAATAGAATACTTTCTCCAAATTTGCCAAATACAAATGGACTGGATGTTGTGAATGTAATTATTATCTGATAATTGTTCTTATTGTATATTGTTTTACTATTTTAGAGTTAAACCTTTCATTTTTATTTAGACCAAAATGGGGAAATGCTGTGTGAAGATGTGTCTCTGTTCTTCTTTGCCTGCCTAAGGCACCTTCTGATTGGTTCAATAAAGAGCATCAAGACCCATAGCTAGGAAGGAGAGGCTAAGTAGAGGACTTCCGGAGTGAGAGAGGAACTTGGCAGAAGAAACAAAGAGGCTGAAATACACTAATGAGACAAGGAGGAAATCAGATGTACAGTATGGACGAGAGGTAATGAGCCATGTGGCAGATCATAGATTAATATAAACTGGGAAGAAGCCTAAATTAAGGCTAAGCTTTCATAACTAATAAGTCTCTGTGTCATTATTTGGGAGCTGCTGGTCCAAAAAAAGTCCCACTACAACACACATTATTGCTTGACAATCATGTACAACTTTCACTTTCTAGGACAAGAAATCAGTGAATTTCATTCTCAGGATTTACAGAATTACTTTGGGACAACTTTAGAAATTGTAAGACTGTTGCAATACATTTCTTGGGAAGACTGTTTCAATTCACTCTGGATAGCAGTGAGAACAGACCAGACCACTGAACTTTTCTATTCATTTAGCTGCTTGGTTAAACTGTGAGCTTATGGAGACTACTTAGGGGCACATAATTGGGGGATTGTTTACAGGTGCATGGATTTCTAGGAAGTGGCAATCACCGAAAAGTTTGCCATGTGTGACATCTCAAAAAACCTGCATCAGTAAAACACTTGAACAACTTTGTGACTTTACAACACAGAGAGGAGCCTGTAAGCCTTGTGCACCTTGGTTGAACTTCCTGATTAACATAAGCCTACTTTTTGTCTCTAATAAGGAAATGTGTTGATTTGTTGAAAACAGATTTTAAAAAATGATAACAATATTATTAAATTATATGCATGATATTCCCCCTCTTAATAAAGTAGCACAAAATTAATTTTGATGAAGGAAACTATAAAAATCTTTACCAACCCTACATCTGACAGAGGCTTGATCTATATATATGAAGAACTCAAGAAACTAGACATCAAAATATCAACAATCCAATTAAAAAGAGGGGTGCAGATCTAAACTGAGAATTCGCAACAGAAGAATCTCAAATGGCCAAAAGAGATTTAAGGAAGCATTCAACATCCTTAGCCATCATGGAAATCCAAATAAAAATGACTGAGATAATATCTTATGCCTGTCAGAATGGCTAAGATCAAAAACACAGATGACAGCTTATGTTGGAGCAAATGTAGAGAAAGAGGAACACTCCTCCACTGCTGGTGGGAATGCAGTCTTGTACAGCCATTCTGGAAATCAGTATGGAGGTATCTCAGAAAATTTGGAATCAATCGACCTCAGGATCCAGAAATACCACTCCTGGGCATATACCCGAAAGATGCTCAACTACATCACAAGGACATTTGATCAACTATGTTCATAGCAGCATTATTTGTAATAGCAGAACCTGGAAACAACCTAGATGCCTCCCAACCAAAGAATGGATTAAAAAAATGTAGTACATTTACACAATAGAGTATTACACAGCAGTAAAAAGGTCATTATGAAATTTGTAGGCAAATGGATAGAACTATATTAAAACTCTTGGAAAATTATTTTGCATTTTAATTGTACCAAGAATTGAAAGCATACAAAGAATGTGAGTATTATTAACTGAAAATATCCCCCAAGGTTTAATATATTAGAAAGCATATTTTCTTCTAATGGATTTAAGGTTCATTCCAGGCTCAGTGAATGTAGGCTAGATTGTGGAGAAACTGAACCAGATCACACAATCTGGCTTGCTCTACTGGCTGCTCTATGCTTATGGGACAGCCAGAACACTTTTCATTCAATTGTCTTATTTTCTCATTGAGCCATATTCCTATGTAGTTCATATTCTCTTTTCTGAAAATAGGTAAAAAATAATGCATTTAACCTATTATTAATTCATTTACAAACCATCTCCAAATAAGACATATTATTAAACCTTATGCAACAGAGTAGTGGAGACATCCATTTTAAAGCTAGAGCAAAGGTGTGGATGCAGGAATGTGTAAAATTGGTCCCAGTCAATCATTATCAACACAAATATATGATTATGTTTATATGTGTTCCTAATAAAAATTTTAAAAAGTAATAAAGCTGAATTTATTGTGAAATATACTATCTAACCTGTAAAACTGGAGTTTTCATACTATATATATATATATATATATTGCACAATACTTGTGAAATCAATAATCTCTTGCAGTAAATGTTCTATCACTTCAAAAAGCAAATATAATGAACTATGTGTTATTAGATGTTCACTGAATTTGACTCCTATAACTTTCTTCTAAAGAATATTATATACAATTACTTATGACACTTTCTTAGAAATGAATCTTCCCAAAAGGCTCCAATTACATATGATTGCTCCATGTTAAAGAGGGGGAATGTGAAATAGAGAATTCAAGTACTGTGCCCCCAATCAAAGTTTTGATTTAAACTTACATTCTTCATTCACAGAGTACACCTTGTAGGCATTGATTTGTCGATGTGTCAATATGGTCTAATTTCAAGCACTTCAAAGCTCACATCAAGTGTAAGCTGTGATTTGAGGTAGTATCATGTTCATGAATCTCAAGAAAAAAAAACATTTTGAGAAAAATAAGAAAATATTTTCCAATACTCAGTTCATGAAAACAACTGTTTAAAAAATCTAGAACAGTTTTATTTTCTACACAAAAATCAATTTTTTCTTCCCTTAGAAATTCATATGATATCCATTTCCTTGTGTTTAGGCATCTATTAAATGGAAATTTAAAAACACATAAAAAACATTATAGCACTTATTCAATATGTATTTATTCTCATTGTGTATGTTAATAGTGATATTAACATATCTTTGCCAATGATATATTGATTTATTGTTTTCAATATAAAGACACATCCTGAATTTTATATACAAACTAATTTGCTCACAAGTTCAGTAATGTAATTCTCTGATATATCATAAAGAAGAAATAAATATACAGAGCATATGAAGCTCCACATTGCATTTTGACACCCTCAGGGGACATAGCAGCATTTTAGAGTAATACACAATTTTTTTTGCAGAAGTAAAGAAAAATAGGGAAATGTTGCTTTCAAATGTTCTGCACATTAATTCACATGGGAGCACTTTAATTCAAATCGTTATTGAATATGAAGTGTGGGTGAGCTAATGGACATGTCTGAACTGTTATCAAATTGGCTTGAACAATTTTCAGCGACAAGCATTTTTAGCACTCAATAGTACGTGGAGTTAACTTCAATTTGTCACTACATGTTAAGTTCAGAAATGTCCTTATCAAAATCTCCACTTTCCTGAGGTGCTCCAAAGCTGCTCTTAAAGTCCAGCTTCAAACTTTTTCCTGCTGTACAGAGCCCTGTTCTTCCTGAAAGTCTATTTCTGTGGGACAGTCTGCACTCAGAGTGCTTTTGGTGACTTTGTTTAGGAATCCCATGTATTAAATAGGATGCCAATGACTAGTGTTTTCACAGTGACACTTGGTTCAAGTTTGCCAGTGGAAGATGCAGTCCTCAAGACAGATCTCTGGAATTTCAGCAGAAAATTCACATTCTAAAATGGAGACTGGAGCTAGAAGGCTGTAACACATTTTGGCCCAAGTAAAGGTCCAGGGTAATTGTCTCCAGAAATGTACCACAGAACAGTTTTTCACTTATCAAACTTACTTTACCGGAGCTAAGGAAGTCAAGACAGAAATGATAATGTCCACTTGTACTATAACAAAGAGAAGAGATGTGTGGCTGAAGGTCAGGAGGGAATACTTTCCACAGCCCCACCTATATCTAATTCCAGGAAACATCCTGAGACAGATAGCTTATGCTAAGGACACGGAGTGGGAAAAGAGTGCAGGCTTTAACTAAAACCACTTTACCAGGACTGACACGGGGAAGCACCATGCTAAGAGCCCTGCCATCCTTACCAAGACCAAGTCCTGTGAGCTGAGCCACCAAAACTCCAAGAGTCAGGTGATAAAGGTACTCTCTCTACCGTGTTTTCCCAGTGTCGAGTGGTGGAGCAGAAAGCAGGGTTCCAACCACTAAGGGCAAAAGAACACAGGAACTAGCATTAGGCTTTTTCTTCCAGGTCAATGTACAAACCACTGTGGTGAGAATCAGCCCTGGCTCTGTTGGTCACAGGTGGAGCCTCTAGAGCTGACTTACCATCGTCCAGAAGAAAACAATCATGTTTGGCTGTAGAGTGGCTCAAGAGTAAATTCACCCCCCCACACTACGCAAATATGAGACTAGTTATGTCTCATATTACTATGACAAAATACCTAATAGAAAGTATTTCAGGAGCTAGAGGTTTCTTTTCATTAAAGATTTAAGGGAAATTGGGTAACTCTATGACACTTGAAGCGGATCTGTCCATAACAAAAGTAGCATGTGATGTGCCTTGTCCACATAGTAGACCACCAGAATACAGAGAGCAGAAGTGGATCTCACCATCGGTGCTGCTGCCAGCCAGCAGTGTCTGCTACCAGATTCGTTGATTCCGAAGGGTCCGCAACCTCACAAGAGAGGAACTAGCTGAGGACTCCCTTCAAAGCACAACCCTATATAGGTCTCTATGGCTTTGAGACTCAAATGCCAGTCCTAAGAAGGCTGAGAAAAGGCAGAAGTTGCACCCTGCTGGTGCCACTGCAACTTAGTACAGCCATTACAGAAAAGAGTTATGGAGGTTCTTCAAAAAAAAGAAAAAAACGAAAAAAGGAATTCCCCTATGGTCCAGCCATTCTAATTCTGCAGGTTTGTTTGAAAAAGAAAGAATATGGGGGCATCTTTGTGGATTTCTGTGGGTCTCTCCTAGCCCGATCTGACCTACGCTGGTGATAGGATGGCCAAACACCTTATTTGTCGTGCTAGAAACCCCATCCAGTGACTGAGGGAACTAGATGCAGATATCCACGGTCAGGCCCCGGGTGGAGCTCCGGGAGTCCAATTGGTGAGAAGGAGGAGGGTTTAGGTGAGCTAGAGTTGTTGGGACCAGGGATGGATGGAATAGAGGGACGAGTGGACAAACGAATGGAAACGCATGAACTGTGAACCAATGGCTGAGGGGCCCCCAACTTGATCAGGCCCTCTGAATGGGTGAGACAGTTGATTGGCTTGATCTGTTTAGGAGGCATCCAGGCAGTTTGACCGGGTCATGTGCTCAGTGCATGAATTGGCTGTTTGAATCCTGGGGCTTAGTAGAGACCCTTGGCTCAGCCTGGGAGGAGGAGACTAGACCTGCCTGGGCTGAGTCCACCAGGTTGATCTCAATCCTCCGGGGATTCTTTGCCCTGGAGAAGATGGAAATGGGGGGTGGGTCGGGGAGAGGGGGGCGGGGCGGCAGGAGGGAGAACAGGGAATCTATGGCTGATATGTAAAGTTGAATTATATTGTAAAATAAAATAAAATAAATTCAAAAAAAAGAAAAAGAAAGAATATGTTTGAAGAGATTCTGCAAAACAATGTTTATCAGGGAACAATTCACAATGTACAAGAGATGAGAAACTTGTCCATGTATTGATGACCAGATAAGGAAAACAGTGCATTGTTTATTTGTTTCAGTCATATAATCAATGATATTCTGGTATTTGATGGTAATGGAATTACACCTCGGTATGTTAATATGGGTAGTCAGATACAGAAAAACAAGAACCACACAATCTCACTCACACTCTATCTAAAAGTTGATATCTTACATACTGAAAACAAAATGCCATTTAGTAAAGACAGGAATGAATAGATAACAAGAAAAAATGGATGAAATTAATCAATAAGTTCAAAATTACACTAACATGGGAACAAAAGTTATGCAGTGCATATCATGGTGACTATGTCTAACTGAATTATATATTTTAAAAGTATAATGTAGCACGGATTGTTAGAAGGTCTTATTAATAAAAACAAACTCGGATCCAGGTATTGGGGTGAATACTGAAAGATCAGAGAAAGAGAACAGGCCACAGCTAACCTCACCTCGCCAATTTCTCAGTCGATCCTGTTTACTCAAACTGGAAGCTTCTGAGTCCTCATCCAAATGGATCTCAGCTGAACTGCTGCTAAAAGCCTAAAAACTTAACCAGGCTGTAGTTCCTGATTTTCATGCTTTATATACCTTTCTGCTTCCTGCCATCATTTCCTGGGATTAAAAGCATGTGTCCCCGTGCATGGCTGTTTCCAGTGTGGCTTTGAAATCACAGAGATCCAGACGGATCTCTGCCAATGGAATGCTAGGATTAAAGGTGTGTGTGTCACCATTTTCTGACCTCTATATCTAATGGCTGTTCTGTTCTCTGACAGAACAGTTTATTAGCATGCACAATGCATTGGGGAACACAATATCACCACAGTATAAGAAATAATACATGAAGTTTGCATTTAAAGAAATACTTATTGAGACAGATTAAGTTATGTGATATAAATGTGTACAAAACATTACATTTTATCCCCATTAATGCATTTGTATGTTTATGAATTTGTTAAAAGAGCTTTAACTTAAGTGAAAATAAATTTTTTGAAAACCAAATAAAATAAAAACAAAATTTCCAGATAGAAGTAATTTGGACTATCTCTATTTCCTCTAGTACTAATTCCTTAAATGTTTTAAATGTAAACAAATACAAATAAACCAATTAACTAATTTACAACATTTCAAAATACATAACCAAAGGGAACATTCTAGATCAGACTGTATTTTAAAACAGATTAATAATTATAAGAAACAGCTTAATACACCCATCTCTTTGATGTTCTTTAGGGTATAAAGGGACAATTACATTTGGAATACTGATGTCAGTCAATACTCCTCACATCATACCTTCATGACTAAGAGATAATTTTCTAAAATGTGTATTCCAAATAGATTGTTTTACATTGATGTTCAAACACACTGATAAGTTAACCTACCAGTTCTTCCTTTTCTAAATAATTTGTAACTGAGAAATAAATTGTAGACTGATTAAATCATATATATATATATATATATGTCTCATATGTTTATGGAGAGAACACTTGAAGTTTATTCTCATCAACACTCAAGCATGTAATTTAGTAATATTGAGTTAGTGTCCCCCTAAGACACATTTATTGAGCTTAGTCTTCAACTTTAACTGAAAAATTTCATTCACTAACAGCTCCTCAATTCTCTGCCTTGAAATCTTTAGTTCTTTCTTGTCAAATTTTGTTTAAGGGTCTTATAAATAAAATACATACATAGACATACAAAGACTCACATAGATACACCTTTTAAAACACTCTCATACTCTGTTTCCATTATATCACTTCTGAGTGAATGCTACGTAGTAATTTTCTGTGAGATAAAATATTTCATGTTGGGAGGCAGTGCATTAAGACACAGGATGTTCTAAAGGGTGGTACAACATCCTATTCTTCATTGAGGCTCTTTAAGACTCAGAAAGTAAGCAACTACAAATGTTAGGAAGTCTTTGAAACTGGTCAGACTCACTAGGCTCCTCCCCCCTCTAAGCCTACAGAAGCTATAAAGACTGCTGGGAGAAGCTCCCAGACCAGCAGGGGTTCCAACAAGAAGAAAGAAAGAGAAGAAGAAAAGCAGAAACAGCTAAAGTGCCTGGAAGAATTTCAAACCAACTGGGATTCCTGGAAAAGAGGCTCTCCCATGTGTCCAGCTGCCTCCAAGATGAATAAGGAGCCCTGGGTTTCCACCTGTTGTGAGCCATCACTCATGCTGACCAGGCCTTTCAATGATGCAGATCTCTTTGAGTCATTCTTGCTTCATTAACTATACTTAATAAAACTGATTGGCTCACTAAGTTGTTTTGAGTGGTGTCCTTACCTTAGTTTATTTTTGGTTTCCTACCTAGAGTGAATAGATGATTTTTTATGTATTCCCAGGAATAATGTAATACAAATGTTGCATTTTTAAGTTATTACCAGTTTTGCAGGAAACAAACACAAACATATTCTTTTGGTTAAACCAGGGATTAAAAAATATGGTATGAGAGAAATATATAAGAGAAAAATATAACTGAAGCCAACTCTCTTTGAAAGCCCTGCTTCCTAACTAATTGTGATTTTTTTTTAAAGAACCTCACAGAACTGACAAAACAAAATCACACTTTTCCAGATTCTCATATGGTAATCATGGCTTCAGCTGATGTCAGAAAGACTGAAATTCATCTGTATGTGACATTCCTTAGGGAATTATTAATACAAGTCCTCCCTTCATCTAACACCAATGCAACATTTATAGGGTCACACACTCATCCAAAGAGACAAAGTCAAGCCAGTTCCCAGGTGTGGGAGGTCAGTATTTCAGTCTTCATCCTCCGAGTAATCCAAGAAGACATTTTCTTTCAAACTATGATCTTGTAGCTTAATTCCTTTTTTCATGGATACCCTTGACAACTATATCAATTATTTTTACTGTATCTACAAATAACCTACTTGTATATAAGGTCAACTAAAAATAATTATGTTTTAGACAAATAAATGGGAACTAAATTTCAAAGATATAAAGTATCATGCTTGGGTCAAAAATTTGTTATACATACAACCCAGTCATGATGTAGTTGCTTCTCAGTCCTCGATCCCAGACCACAGAGGTGGCACAGTTTATGGAAGGACCCACTTGCTCTATGTGCAAAACATTTAGTTGTTTAGATTTTTTCAGATATACTCTCATTATTTTCAAGACATTATTCTCTAATAAAAGTAGTTGTCTAGATTATTTTAAAAGTTTCATTCTCTGACCTGTGGTTAATCACAAAGCATAAACGTATTAAAAATTTTAATACATTTATAGTACTCCAACTTAAGCTTAAACATTTATAATCTCCAGTTTTAGAGATTCAAGTTTAACCTTGCAGAATATAACTAATTCTCTGTGACTGAAACAACAAATCTTCTGGACTTCTTTTTCTTGAACCTGATTTATACAAGACTGCGGTGCCAGATTTCACAGTCATTTTTCAAATGGCCAAGAATTACTCATGTGAAATCAGTCTTGGGCTGGAGAGGTGGCTCAGTGTTTAAGAGCACTTGCTGTTCTTACAGAAGATGCTAGTTTATAGTCTAGCACACAGATCAGGCACAGTTGTTTGAAAAATGTCGAGTTGTGTATGCAGCCAGCCATGGTATATCAAGTTACCGTGAGACTATGCGTCTCCTCTTCTATTAAGGCTGGATGAGGCGATCTGATAGTAGTAATCGGTCTCAAAAGCAGGCAGTACAGTCAGAGACTACCCTGCTCTCACAGTTAGGTGTCTCACACAAAGACCAAGTAACACAACTATAAAATATATGCAGAGGGCCTAGATCAGTCTCATGAAGGCACCCTGATTGTCAAGTCAGTCCCTGTGAGCCCCTGAGAGTCCTGGTAGGTTAGTTCTGTGCATTTTCTTGTGGTGCCCTTGACACCATCAGGTCCTATAGTCTGTCTGCCCCCTCTTTCTCAGGATTCCATGAGCACCACCTAATGTTTGGCTGTGGGTCTCTGCATCCCTTTCCTTCAGTTGCTGGGTGAAGCCTCTCTGAAGACAGTTGGGTTGGGATTCAATCTAAGACCCAAAACACAAGAGCATGCAAGATTGTAAAGAAAACATCACTATGGTTTAAATCACATATTCACCCTCACACACTGACAGTGGAAGAATACAAAATTCTAATGTTGCCAATAGACAGGCCATCCAGACAAAAACTAAACAGAAAACTACTGGAGATAACATATGTTATAAACTGAATGGACCTAACAGATAATAATAGAACATTTCTTCCTATTCCCATGGGGTCTTCATTTATCATGGTATCTCTTTCCTTGTTCTCCCTCTCTGTTCTTGATCCAGCTGGGATCTCCCATTCCCCTAAACTCTCTTTCTCCCATGACCCTTGCCCTTCATTGCCCCCCCCCCCACGTTCAGTTTGCTCATGTAGATCTCATCCATTTCTCTGTCATTGGGCAATCCCTGTGTCTTTCTTAGGGTCCTCTTTACTAGGTAGCCTCCCTGGAGTTGTGAGTAGCAGTCTAGTCTTCCTTTGCTTTACATCTAGTATCCACTTATGAGTGAGCACATACCATGTTTGTATTTCTGAGTCTAGGTTACCTTATTCAGGATGATGTTTTCTAGATCCATCCATTTGCCTGCAAACCTCATGATGTCATTGTTTTTCTCTGCTGAGTAGTACTCCATTGTGTATATGTACCACATTTTATTTATCCATTCTTCAGTTGAAGGGCATCTAGATTGCTGACAGGTTCTGGCAAAGTGCTAGAGAGGTTCCCAGAAATCCACAAAGATACCTCCACAATAGACTACTGGCAATGGTCGAGAGAAAGCCTGAACTGACGTACTCTGATGATTGGATGGCTGAACACCCTAACTATCCTGATAGAACTCTCATCCAGTGACTGGTGAAAGCAGATGCAGAGATCCACAGCCAAGCCCCAGGTGGAGCTCCAGGAGTCTAATTGGCAAGAGAGAGGAGGGATTATTTGAGCAAGAGATAATGTGACCATGATTGGAAAAAGCACAGGGACAAATAGCCAAACTAGTGGAAACACATGTACTATGAACCAATAGCTGAGGCACCCCCGTGGAACTGGACCAGGCCCTCTGGATAAGTGAGACAGTTGATTAGCTTGAACTGTTTAGGAGACTTCCAGGCAGTGGGACCAGGGCCTGTCTTTAGTGCATGAGCTGGCTTTTTGGAACCTAGGGCCTATGCTGGGACACTTTCCTCAGCCTAGGTGAAGGGAGGAGGGGACTGGACCTGCCTCAACTGAATCTACCAGACTGAGCTGAATCCCCAGGGGAGTCCTTGCCTTGGAGGAGGTGGGAATGGGGGTTGGATTGGGGGGAGGGCAAGGGGTGGGAGTTGGGAGGAGGGAGGACAGGGGAATCCATGGCTGATATGTAAAATTAAATTAATTATAAAATAAAAAAATTAAATTGAGGGGCTGGCAAGAAAGAAAAAGAAGTATAAATAAGAAAAAAAAAGAACATTTCACTCAAATGCAAAAGAATATATTTCGTCTTAGAACCTCATGGAATGTCCTCCAAAATTCACCACATACTCAAACCAAAATCCAGTCTCATCAGATTAAAAAAAAATTAAATAACTCCCTTCATCATATCAGACAAGCTTGGACTAAAGTTGGATATCAGTGGAGGAGAGTTCCCCTAGCTCCACTTCCTCTCCAGCACAAGGTGTCTTCAGTGTTTTTGATCTTAGCCATTCTGACTGGCGTAAGGTGATATCTCAGAGTTGTTTTGATTTGCATTTCCCTAATGATTAGGGATGCTGAGCAATTCCTTAAATGTCTTTCAGCCATTTGTGTTTCTTCTGCTGAGAATTCTCTGTTTAGTTCTATAGCCCATTTCTTAATTGGACTATTGGGCATTTTGATGTCTAATTTCTGGAGTTCCTTATCTATTCTGGATATCAGTCCTCTGTCAGATGTGGGGTTGCTGAAGACCTTTTCCCATTCTGTGGGCTGTCGCTTTGAACTCTCCTCCATTGCTGGTGGTAATACAAGGTTGTACAGCCACTTTGGAAATCAATATGGCGCTTTCTTAGAAAATTGAGAATCAATCTCCCCCAAGATCCAGCTATACCACTCTTGGGCATATACCCAAGAAATAATCATACCACAAGGGCACTTGCTCAGTTATGTTCATATCAGCATTATTTGTAATAGCCAGAACCTGGAAACAACCTAGATGCCCTTCAACTGAAGAATGGATAAATAAACTGTGGTACATATACACAATGGAATACTGCTCAGCAGAGCAAAACAATGACATCATGAGGTTTGCAGGCAAAAGGATGGATCTAGAAAAAATCCTCCTGAGTGAGGTAACCCAGACTCAGAAAGACAAACATGGTATATACCCACTCATAGGAGAATACTAGTTGTGGAACAAGGATGACTGGATGGCTACTCACAACACCAGGGAGGCTACCTGGAAAACAGGACCCCAAGAAAGACACGGGGATCGCCCTGTGACAGAGAAATGGATGAGATCTACATGAACAGTCTGGACGTGAGTGGGGGTAATGAGGGGCAAAGGTTGAGGGAAAGAGAACTTGGGGGAGCGGGAGATCCCAACTGGATCAAGAACAGAGAGGGAACACAAGGAATGTTCATGGTAAATGAAGACCACATGAGAATAGGAAGAAGTAAAGTGCTAGAGAGGACCACAGAAATCCACAAAGATGCACCCACAATAGACTGCTGTCAATGGTCGCAAAAAAAGCCCAAACTGACCTACTCTGGTGATAGGATGGCCAAACACCCTAATTGTCGTGCTAGAAACCCCATCCAACGACTGAGGGACTGGATGCAGATATCCATGGTCAGGCCCCAGGTGGATCTCCGGGAGTCCAATTGGCGAGAAGGAGGAGGGTTTCAAGAGTTGTTGGGACCAGGGATGAATGGAATACAGGGACGAGTGGCCAAATGAATGGAAACACATGAACTGTGAACCAATGGCTGAGGGGCCCCCAACTTGATCAGGCCCTCTGAATGGGTGAGACAGTTGATTGGATTGATCTGTTTGGGAGGCATCCAGGCAGTTGGACCGGGTCCTGTGCTCAGTGCATGAATTGGCTGTTTGAAACCTGGGGCTTAGCAGAGATGCTTGGCTCAGCCTGGGAGGAGGGGACTAGACCTGCCTGGACTGAGTCCACCAGGTTGATCTCAGTCCTCGGGGGAGTCTTTGCCCTGGAGGAGATGGAAATGGGGGGTGTGCTGGGGGGATGGGGGCGGGGCGGAAGGGGGGAGAACGGGGGAATCCATGGCTGACATGTAAAGTTGAATTATATTGTAAAATAAAATGAAATAAATTCAAAAAAAAGTTGGATATCAACAACAGAAACAACAGAATACTTACAATCTCATTGAAACTGAACACTTCTCTACTGAGTTTAAAATGGGTCAAGACAAATTAAGGGCTTTCTAGAATTCAATGAAAACAATGACACAGTAGATCCAAATATATGGGATACAATGAAATCAGTGGTAAAAGGAAATTTCATAGTATTAAATGCCTAGATTTAAAAAAAAAATGGAGAAATCTCATACTAGCAACTTAACAACACACTTGAAAGCTCTAGAACAAAAAGAAGTTATTCACACTGAAGAGAGGGGAGTAGATGGCAAGAAGTAGCCCACACTGAGGGCTGAAAGAAATAAAATAGAAACAAAGTGGACAGTGCAAAGAGTTAATGAAAGAATTTGTTCTTGAGAAAGTAAAAAAGATACGGAAAAAAAACCCTTTTCCAAACTAACTAAAAGTCAGGGAGAGAATTAAAAATTCTGGAAAGGAAAATGGGGACATAGCAACAGATACTGAGGAAATCCAGATAATCATAAGAACACAGTTTAAAAACCTGTACTCCACCAAATTGAAAAATCTAAAAGAAACTGATAATTTTGACAATAGGTTGCTGTGGATATCACTCTGGATCAATAAAGCGCTGATTGGCCGGTAGCCAGACAGGAAGTATAGGCGGGACTAACAGAGAGGAGAATTGAGGGAACAGGAAGGTGAGAGGGCAGACTGGCTGGAGCCGCAGGAGGAGAAGGAAGATGTAAAGTACCGGTAAGCCACGATCCACGTGGCAAAGTAGAGATTAATAGAAATGGGCTAAACATAAGAGTAAGAGCTAGACAATGATAGGCCTGAGCTAATGGCCAAGCAGTTTAAATAATGTAAGCGTCTGTATGTTTATTTTATAAGTGGGCTCAGAGACTGGCGGGACTTGGGAGCTGGAGAGAAGCTCCAGCAACAATAGGTACCACTTACTAAAGTTAAATCAAGATCAGATAAACAATTTTAACAGACATTTTAGCAGACTCCCTATCCAACAAATAAATAAATAAATAAATAAATAAATAAATAAATAAATAAATAAATAAATAA
>CABHPH010111654.1:16350-28689 GCA_902168325.1 Peromyscus nudipes
TAAATAAATAAATAAATAAATAAATAAATAAATAAATAAATAAATAAGCAAGCCCAGGGCCAGATGGTTTTACAACTGAATACGCTCAGATTTTCAAAGAAGAGTTAATGCCAATACTCCCCAAATTATTCCACAAATTAGAAACAGAAGGAACTTTGCCCAGTTCAATTCAGAGGCCACAGTTACCCTGATAACCAAACAAAATAAAGACACAACAAAGAAGGAGAAATACAGACAAAATTTTCTTATGCACATAGGTGAAAATGTACTTCATAAAATACTAGTAAATCAAATACCAAAACCCACCAAAAGATCATCAACTATGATCAAGTAGGCTTTATCCCAGAGATGCAGGATGGTTCAACACTATAAAATCACTAAATGTACTCCATCATATAATCAAACTGAAAGAAAAAAAATGATCATCTCATTAGATGAAGCAAAGGCCTTTGAAAAAAATCCAATATACCTTCATGATAAAGGTCCTGGAGAGTGAACAATACAAGGGACATACCTCAACATAAGAAAGACAAATTACAGCAAGCCTATCACTAATATCAAGTTAAATAGAGAAAAACTCAAAGCAATTGCACTAAAATTCAGAATAACATAACGTTGTCCACTCTTTCTATATCTATTCAGTACAGTATTTTAAGTTTTACAGAGAGCTATAAGACAATTGAAGGAAATCAATGTGCTACAAATTGGAAAGGAGAAAGTCAAAGTTCTGTTATTTGCAAATGATCTGACACTATACATAAGTAACCCTTGAAAATGCTCACCACAGCACTCCTGCTACTGATAAAGAATTTCAGAAAAGTGGTGAGATACAAGATTAAGTAAAAAAAAAAAATCAGTAGCTCTTCTATGTATAAATGACAAATGAACCCAGAAAGAAATTGGAGAAACAACACCCATTGCAATAGACACAAATATAAAATGTCTTGAAGCAACTCTAACCAAGCAAATGAAAAACTTGTATGATAAAACTTCAAATCTTTGAAGAAAGAAGATATCAGGAAATGGAAAGATTTCCCATGCTCATGGATCAGTAGGATTGACACAGTAAAAATAGCCAAAGCAATCATCATCAAAAGTCCAACAAAATTATTGACAGATCTTGAAAGGACAATTCTCAACTTCATATGAAACAATAAAGATTCAGGATAGCAAAAATATTGCTGAAAATAAGTGAGCTGCTTAATGTCTCACCATTCATAATTTAATGCAGCATTACAGAGCTATAGCAATAAAAACTGCATGTTATTGGCATAAAAACAGACATACCAATAAATGGAATTGAAGAACCTGACATAAATCCACACAAATCTGATTTTTTTTTATAAGTAAGCTACAAGTACATGTAGATGTAACCAACCGCCTTATTAAATAAGAAACACAGAGCCAATGTAAGAATGAAAGCCCAAGAGGTCAGAGCTAAGAATCTTACCACTTTCTGCCAGCTAGCCTCTCCCGCCAAGAGACCTCTCCGAAAAGGACTACTCCCTGTGAGTTCGTTTTTAAATAAGACTTCTGTTCTGCCTTCTCATTGGTTGTAAACCCAACTACGTGACTGCCTCGTCGCTGCCTCTCTGTACAGACCTCCTAAGTCTTCTATGGTTGGTATTGAGATTAAGGGCGTGTGTCTCCAATGCTGGCTGTATCCTTGAACACACAGAGATCTACCTAGTTCTGCTTACCAAGTGCTGGGATTAAAGGCGTGGACCACCACCGCCCTGGCTTTCGCTATGGCTTGCTAATAGCTCTGACCCCTAGGCAACTTTATTTATTAACATACAAATAAAATCACATTTCAGTACAATTAGAATACCACTATATTTCCCCCTTTCTAATTTAATAAAAAGAGAAAAAAAGAAAGTTGTACCTAATATAAGAAAAACTATATACAAAAGTACAATAACTATATACAATATATACAAGTGATGAATACCTAAACAATGTCTAGTCCATTTGTATTTGACAAATTCAGAGAATATAATTCCATTACTTATCCTGTTTTGGTAAGTCCAAAATGTACCTATTTCCTTTCTATCCTAACTAATCTTCAACTATAATTAATTAGTCTTTAAATATAACTAATTAAACTTCGACTATAACTAACTAATCTTCAACTCCCTCAGAGACCTAAGAAGGAAATAATATTACCTAACAAAAATAAAAACAGGAAGTGCATGCAAGCAGCTTCCAAAAAAATTGTGAGTTGACAGAAACAGCCAGCCGCCTGGACAGTCACCTGAGGTTTCTCCACAGTGTTGGGGCATCATCTTCAGCCTATAGGCTTAGCGTATCTGACAGACTCATTTGTGAAGTAGGTCGTACACAAGGTCAACAGTTCAACCTCACCTTGGGTGAGAACAGTCCATGTACCACAAACACCTGAATTCCACTAGTGTCATGTCCTGATTCAGGATTTTAAATTCTGGAAATTGTTGATGGTTTTTTAATTCAGCTGTCCATTCTTCTTGACCGTGTATGTGTGGCTTCATCTCAGCATCTCGTTCTTCTCCACATCCCTCTATTAAATGCCAGTCTGCTATTGAGAGGCGTGAGCTTAGTTACTCCTCAAGAATAACTGTTTCAGCTGCTGTTCCATTGCACATCAGAAGCCATCAGCCCACTGCCTGTTCAGCTGCCTTCGAAGGAAAGGGCACTGTACCTTTTCCGGATTGCAAAGGCCACTTCAGGGATGGTGCCATATTGTCCTGGTCTCAGAAGATGCCTTTTGATAAAGCCATAACCATACTTGTTTTGGCTAGAATCAGTAATCCTTTGTTTCATGTTCTGTCTGTCCATGTTGTCCTGTTGTCAGCAGTTGATTCGAGGATACTTTGTTGTCCAGTGGCTAACTTTTGCCACAATGAAAGTTAACTCCATATGCAGTTTCTTCAATGCCCATATTCTCTCTGAAGTAGATTGGTACTGCCAGGAGTCGACATGTCTCATAGTCATAACAAAAAAGAAAAATTTTCTAAGTTATTAAAACATTTTAAATAGTACACTCTGAAAAAAAATACAGTATCTTCAGCAAATGGTGCTGGTCAAAATGGATGGTTGCATGTAGAAGAATGCAAATAGAACCGTATTTGCACAAAACACAAGTCTATGTGGATCAAAGATCTCAACACAAAATCACAAACACTAACTGAAAGGAAAGAAAGATGAATAGTCCTGGACACACTGGCATAGGAGTGGATGTTCAAAACAGATCACTGACAGCACAGGCACTAAGATCAACCATCAATGAAACTGGAAAGCTTCTGTAAAGTAAAGGATATCATCAGTCAGACAAAGTACGAGCCTACAGAATGGGAAAATAATTTCAACCAATCAACATTTTAACCTTTATCTGATAGAGGACTAAAATAAAAAATATATAAAGAACTCAAGAAACAAGACACCAACAAACCAAATAATTCCTCTTAAAAATGGGGTGCAGACTCGGGAGGCAGAGCCAGGCAGACTCTGTGAGTTTGAGGCCAGCCTGGACTACCAAGTGGGTTCCAGGAAAGGCACAAAGCTACACAGAGAAACCCAGTCTCGAAAAACAAAAACAAAACAAAACAAAAAAAAGTTTGCCGGGCGTTGGTGACGCACACCTTTAATCCCAGCACTCGGGAGGCAGAGCCAGGCAGATCTCTGTGAGTTCGAGGCCAGCTTGGACTACCAAGTGAGTTCCAGGAAAGGCACAAAGCTACACAGAGAAACCCTGTCTCAAAAAACCAAAAAAAAAAAAAAATGGCATGCAGATCTAAATACTGATCTCTCAACAAAGGAATCTCATATATGGCTAAGAAACCATTAAATGTTCAAGTTCACAAGCCATGAAAGAAAGGTAAATGACCTTGAAATTTTTTTTATTTTTGTATTAAGAATATGTTTTTATTCATTTTTACATACCAATCAAAGATCCCCCTCTTCACTTCTCCAGCTCCTCCAGCCTCCCCCTCCCAACCTCCCCCACTATTTATTAGCCAAAGGTGCATAAGAAAAACTGTGGCTACATTTCACTTGTCTACTTTGAAATAGAAAGCATGCATCTAGGGTTATAAGAAAAAACAAAGGCACTGCTTTAAGGACTTAAATTACATCAAATTGTCTTAATAACCATGGAAGCCAGAGGCCCTAATGTAAGAGACAGCTGTCTAGAGCCTGGTTGATCTCATTTTGTGGACAGAATAAGAAAATCCTTTCAGTTGAGAATCGTTTGTTTTTATTTGTCCCAATTTGCTGCTACCTACAAGAAGGTAAGTCCTCCCATGGGGAGGTACATTTAGTAGAGGCAGGTAAAAACCCCTTCCCCTGCACCCAGTTTCTCCCTATCCCCATGATGTCTCCCAGCATCATGGTATCTCTTTCACTGCTCTCCCACTCCATCCCTGTTCCAGCTCTACCATCCAATTCCCTTATGTTCTCATTCCCCATCCCCTACTCTCCATTGGAATTCAGTAAGGCAGTTTTTCAGAAAATCGGGAATCTATCTTCCTCAAGGCCTAGCTATTTCATACTTGGGCATATACCCAAGGAATGCTCAATCATACCACAAGGACACATGCTCAACTATGTTCATAGCAGCATTATTCATAATAGCCAGAACCTGGAAACAACATAGATGCCCCTCAGCTGAAGAATGGATTAAGAAAATGTTATATATATATACACACACACACAGTGGTATTCCACCTTTAGATTTCAGATTATAATGGTCAGAATGGCTAAGATCAATAACATAAGTGACAGTCAATGCTGGTGAGCATTTGAAGCAAAAGCAATTGTAGCTAAAGTTTTTCTGTGTCCACCCAGCTCTTGCATCCTTGCATTTTCACAGCTGCTCAGACCCAAATAAACACATACAGGGTAATATTATTTAAAAGTGCTCGGCCATTACCTCAGGCCTACCACTAACTAGCTCTTACACTTAAACTCAGCCCATTTCTGTTCATCTATATGTTGCCACTTGTTCCATGGCTTTACCTGTGTGCCTGTTACATGCTGCTCCCTGGACAGCAGCTGGCCTCCCTGACTCAGCCTTCCTCTTCCCAGAATTCTCTTCTCTCCTTATCCCACCTACACTATACTTCCTGCCTGGCTACTGGCCAATCAGTATTTTATTTATCAATCAATCAGAGCACCACATTCACAGCATCCCCAGCAAGGAATCTCCTCTATTACTGGTGGGAGTGATACATCTACAATGGAAATCAATACAGCATTTCTACAAAAAAAAAATCACAAATTGATCTACCCCAACACCCAACTATACTATTCTTGGGCATATACCCATCGTACCCAAAGGGCACTTGCTCAACCCTGTTCACTGTGGCCTTTTCTTATATCAGCCAGAAACTGGAAACAATTTATTTGTCCCTCAACAGAACTATGGATAAAAAAAAAAATGTGGTACATTTACTCAATGTGGTTTACATAGCTGCTTAAAAAATGACAACATAAAATTTGGATGAAACTAGAAAAAAAAACATTCTGAGTGAGATAATTCAGATCCAGAAAGATATATATGGCATGTATTCCCTTATAGGAGGATTTTAGCCATTAAATAAATGATAACCAAAATTATACACAAACTACAATCTGTAGACACACATTGGTTAGCTAAAGAGGAAGGTCTAGGGGGGAAGCAGGGATCTCCAAGAGATTGAGATTCAGAATAGATTTTAAGGACAGATTGGGATGAGTGGCATTGGAGCAGGGGATCAGGCTGTTGGAAGATGAGGTATAAGGCAAAAGTGTAGGGAGAGAGGGATATAACTGGGTGAGCATGGGGGGTGGAAACCTGGACAGTGGATTATTCTTAGAATCTTTGAAGGTGATCCTAATGAGGACTCTTGGTGAATGGGGGGTATCGTCTCAACTTGATATCTCTTGTTACCAGGCAAGGTTTGAAGTTGCTGGACTAAATTCAATTCAATTGAGCTGTTGGCCAATGGGATTCCATGGAAATCACAAACAACCCCGACTGCTGGTAAGACAAAAGGTTTCTGACAGCAGGGCCCCAGTGCTGAGGACAATACCCACACAACTCACTGAACATGGAGAAGTTGATCTGGAGCCTACGAAAAGCTCTCACATACACATTCTACAGTCTCTTTGGTAATCTGCAGCCTATCAAAAGACAAATGTAGAAAATAACCAAAGCACAAAACCTTTGACTTATAATCTGTACTGCCAGCATAATATCTTAGGGTACAGGCTTGTTGAAGTAGACAACCAATGTCTGATTTAACCTAAGGCCCACTCCATGAGAAGGAACCCACACCAGACACTGAATGGACAACCACAAACCAGAGACTAGATAGCCTAGAGACTTAGGGTAAAATGAAACACCACTGCTCTAAAAGAAAAAAAAAAAACTCATTAAAATGATTCCTAATGGTATGTAGCCATACTCTTGGATTAGTGTCTTATCGGGTCATCATCAGAGAAGCTTTCTCCAGCAGCAGATGGGAACAAACGCACAGACCCATAGCCAGACATATGTAGTGAGAGAGTCTAATTTGGAGATCTTCATGAAATTCCTCCCTTCAGAGCTCAGAGAATCCCTGGTAGGGGATGTGGAAAGAGAGTAAGAGCCAGAGGGGATGGAGGATATTAGGAGAACAAGGCCCTCCGAATCAAGTAAACAAGGAGCAGATGAGCTTATAGAGACTGAAACAGCAAGCATGGGGCCTACATGGGTCTCATCAGGTCCTCTGAGTATGTATAATAGCTATTAACTTAATAATTTTATGTGACCTCTAAGTGTGAGAATACATTATTATTTTATGTTTAATTTTTTGTCCATTAGAAGCATGTTCTCTTCAATTAGGGACAGAAAGTGAGTAAACCAGAGGGGAGGGGAGGTGGTAAGGAATTTGGTAGAGAAGAGGGAGGGTATACTCTAAGCAGGATATATTATATGAGAAAAGATTATATTTTCAATAAAAATGTAAAATAAAAATAATCAAGACAAGACAACAAGGGCCATTTGCATGATATTTTGGATTAAGAATCTATGATTGTTTGGTAGCATTGGCTGAAGACCAGCTGTGATGAACTAAAACTGAACTAAATTTTTCCATGCTTTGCTAGGATAGTGATGCTGGTCCCATGTGGCTATGGAGTCACATATGATTAATAAAGGATCAGAATCATTCAGGTGAAATTTCTGGGAATTATTGCCAGGGTCATCATTCAAGCTCTAACCTTAGGGTCCAAGGCTGATTCACCTGTTACCAAACAAAACTGGCAAAATTTAAGAATCTCTCATATGGTTCTTGTTCTTAGGACATGACAGATGCAAGATTCAGGGAGTCATGAAGACTGCCCAAGGCCTCACAACATGTGGCAGGATCAGAATCAATGAAGAAAGGCAGATGCCACTGGGAAAGGCACAGCTCTGTTGCCATGGTGAGCCCAATATACTGGTAATAGGGCCATAGGAAGTCCTACAAGGACAGTTTTATGTTTAAATGAAACCACCCGAGCCTGTGAGGCAAGCTGTGTATGGTGGATTACAGAGCCGTAGAAATGGGCTGTGTATATCTTTTTGAACTAAGAAGATCACAAGTGAGTCCTGCATTTTCCCCAGGAGCTATACACAGCTTGAAATGGATTTTTGATTTGACAGTAAGTATGCCCTGGTTCTTCCATATGTAGTAAGAAAGTAACTTATTTTATATTTAACACACAAGACTACAGATTTCTAAAGAGCCTATGAACTTTTAACATGTTGAAAATACTAAAGACTGTGGTATTTGACTACTGCAGGAACAAGGAAATTAAGTTTCCTTCCATGGTGCAACATTTGGTATATCAACTACATTCCAGGGAAGGCGCCATGTCCTTCAGGAATTGTTCAACACAAACTAGACTCAATACTTTTTTTGGTGGTGGGGGTGGGGGAGGAATGAATGTGAAATTTGAAAGGGCATTTGAGTAGGTAGAGGGGTAGGAAAGATCTGAGACGAATGTGTGGAGGGGAATGTAACTGAAAGTTTTGCTGTACCCACCCGGCTGCCATGTCCTCACGGTCATGCAGCTGCTCAGAACCAAATGAACACAAAAAGGCTTATATTAATTATTAACTGTATGGCCTATTGGCTCAGGCTTCTCGCTAGCTAGATCTTACATCTTAAATTAACCCTTTCAATAAATCTATACCTTTCCACATGGCTCCTGGCTTACTGGGATCTTTACATCTGACTTCTCATGGTGGGAGCTGGCAGTGTCTCCTCTGTTCTGCTTTTCTCCTTCCTCCTCTTTAGTTAGAATGTACCTGTCCTGCCTAACCCTATTATGCCTCACCATTGGTCAAACAGGTTTATTTATCAACCAATCAGAGTAACATGCTTTCACAGCATACAAAAAGACATTCTGTCATCACTTCCCCCTTTTTTTCTAAATAGAAGGAAGGTTTTAACTTTAACCTAGTAAAATTACATATATCAAGCAAGAATTACAGTTATAATATCTAGTCTATTTTTATTTTGTAAAATTAAAGAAAATATTTTATCTGTCCTATATTTGTGAGTCTAAAATATCATATCTAATTTATCTTTTATCCTAACCAAGGAAAACCATAATTATAACTATCTAGTCTTCAACTACATCAAAGACCCCAGAAGGATACAATATTACCTAAGCAAATAGGAAGAGCATTGTAAGCATCTTCCAAAAAATCTAGAATGACAGAGACAGCTGTATGCCTGGACAGTCATCCCTGTAACTTTGGGGCATCCATCTTCAGCCCATAGGTCTAGAGTCTCTCAGTCACTTCTCTCTGTGTCCTGTAGAATGTTTGACTGTTTCTTCTGCAAAGCAGGAACTTGAAGAACCATTTTGTGCTGGGGATGTTGTGAATGTGTTCCTCTGACTGATTAATAAATAAAATGCGATTGGCCAGTATCCAGGCAGTGTGAGATTTCTCCAACTGCTTTATGTGGGCATTTAGTGCTATGAATTTTCCTCTTAGCACTGCTTTCATAGTGTCCCATAAGTTTGGGTATGTGGTATATTCATTTTCATTGATCTCTAGGAAGCCTTTCATTTCTTTCTTTATTTCTTCTTTAACCCATTGGTGATTCAGTTGAGCATTATTCAGTTTCCATTGGATTATAGGCTTCCTGTAGCTGTTGTTGTTGTTGAAATCTAACTTTAAATCACGGTGGTCTGATAGAACACAGGATGTTATTCCAATTGTTTTGTATCTGTTGAGATTTGCTTTGTGGCCAAGTATGTGGCCGACTTTAGAGAAGGTTCCATGGGGTGCTGAGAAGAAGGTATATTCTTTTTTGTTAGGATGGAATGTTCTGTAGCTATTAAGTCCATTTGAGTCATAACATCAGTTAAGTCCTTTATTTCTCTGTTAAGTTTTGATTTGAGAGATCTGTCCAGTGGCGAAAGAGGGGTGTTGAAGTCTCCCACTATTAATGTGTGGGGTTTTGTATGTGATTTAAGCTTTAGTAATGTTTCTTTTACCTATGTGGGTGCCCTTGTGTTTGGGGCATAAATGTTCAGAATTGAAACTTCATCTTGGTGGATCTTTCCTGTGATGAGTATGTAATGCCCTTCTTGATCTCTTTTGATTGATTTTTAGTTTGAAGTCTATTTTGCTGCATATTAGGGTGGCTACACCTGCTTGTTTCTTAAGACTATTTGATTGGAAAGTCTTTTCCTAGCCTTTTATTCTTAGGTAGTGTCTATCTTTGAATTTGAGGTGTGTTTCTTGTATACAGCAGAAAGATGGATCCTGCTTTCGTATCCATTCTGTAAGTCTGTGTCATTTTATAGGTGAATTAAGTCCATTGATATTAAGGGATATTAATGACCAGTGATTGTTCATTCCTGTTATTTTTTTGGGAGTAGTGTGTGTGTACTTCTCTTCTTTGGGGTTTACTGCTGTGGTGTTACCTATTGCCTGTGTTTTCGAGGTTGTATCTGACTTCCTTAGGTTGGAATTTTCCTTCTAGTGCTTTCTGTTGGGCTGGATTTGTTAAGTATTGTTTAAATCTTGGAATTCTTGTTCACTCTGTCTATGATGATTAAAAGTTTTGCTGGGTATACTAGTCTAGGCTGGCATCCATGGTCTCTTAGTGTCTGCATTACATCTGTCCAGATCCTTCTGGCTTTCAAAGTCTCTATTGAGAAATAGGGTGTTATTCTGATGGGTTTGCCTTTATAAGTCACTTGGCCTTTTTCCTTTGCTGCTCTTAATATTCTTTCTTTTTTTCTGTATGTTTAGTTGTTTAATTATTATGTGGCGATGGGACATTTTGGGGGGGGGGTCTAGTCTGTTTGGTGTTCTATAGGCTTCTTGTATCTTCATAGGCATTTCCTTCTTTAAGTTGGGAAAGGTTTCTTCTATGATCTTGTTGAATATATTTTCTGTGCCTTTAAGTTGGTATTCTTCTCCTTCCTCTATCCCTATTATTCATAGGTTTGGTCTTTTCATGGTGTCCCAGATTTCTTGGACATTTTGAGTCATGACTTTGTTGGGTTTAGTGTTTTCTTTGACTGATGAATCTATTTCTTCTACTGTATCTTCAACGCCAGAGATCCTCTCTTCCATCCCTTGCATTCTGATGGTTATATTTGCATCTGAAGTTCCTGTTCGTTTACTCAGATTTTCTATTTCTAGCATTCCCTCTGTTTGTGTCTTCTTCATTTTTTCTATTTCCCTTTGCAGGTCTTGGACTGTTTCCCTCATCTGTTTCATTGCTTTTTCATGGTTTTCTTTCAGGGATTTATTGTTTTCTTCTGCTTTATTTGTCCTTTCCTCTAGTTTTTTATAGCGTTCTTCCCATTTTTTGTTTGTCTGTTCCTCCATTTCATTTTTGATTTCTTCTTTATAAGCCTCTAGCCTCTTCATAATGTTATTCATAAGGTTGCTTTCTTCTGCTTCTTCCATTTTGTGATTTTCAGGTCCAGGTGTTGGAGGAGGGCTAGGTTCTGGTGATGCTGTATTGCTCTTCATTTTGTTCTATGTACTTCTGCCTTGACATCTGTCCATCTCCTTGTGGATTCGTTCTTGGTCTTATCAGCTCTCTTGGCCCAGACAGGGCTAACAGATTCAGGAAGCCTCTCTCTGGTCCAGATGGAAGCTTTGGGCCAGATGGGAGCTGGGGGCTGGTTTCTAAGTCTCAGGAAGTGACTAGTGTCTTAGGCGGATGGGTGTGGGGGCAGGGTGTGGAGATTGCAGGGTCTGCCTGGGGTCTTGGAAAAGGGGAACCTTCCTGCGGGGCCTGCCTGATGGCCAGAACCTGGGGCCAAGTTGGGCAGGTCTTCCCTGGAATGGCTGGTGCCCAGGGATGGGACCTAGGGGCAGGCCTCTCTGGGTATGACCCCAGGCACTCACCTCTTGTCCAGATGGGAGCTCTGAGGTGGGATGGGAGCTGGGGGCTGGTCTCTAAGTCTCAAGAAGTGGTTGGGGTCTCAGGCAGATGGGTGTGTGGGCAGGGAGTGGAGATTGTAGGGTCTGCCGGGGGTCTTGGAGAAGGGGAACCTTCCCAGTGGGGGTAGGGGTGGTCCTGCCCAATGGCCAGAACCTGGGGCCAAGTTGGGTTGGTCTTCCCCGGAATGGCTAGTGCCCAGGGATGGGACCTCGGGGCAGGCCTTTCTGGGTATGACCCCAGGCACTCCAAGAAATAGATAGTTTTTAAAAATAAAGTCTTTAAAATACACTAAAGGTAATATAAAAAATAAGCCATGTTAAGATGTGCATCAAAGACACTCTATGTGGAGTTTATCTTCTTCTTGGCAAAATTAGCCATTTGGGGTAAGAAACTGTTCTTGCCTGGACTGCTTGATCAATTGGACATGCAGGACCCATAGGAAGGTGACTACTGAACTTTGCTTGGCAAAATGGTCCTTCAGGTTCCTGCTTTGCAGAAGAAACTGCCAGACATTCTATGGGATACAGAGAAGTGACTGAGAGACTCTAGGCCTGTGGGCTAAAGACAGATGCCTCAACTTTACAAAGGAACTTTGGATGACTGTCCAGGCTGCCAGCTGTCTCTGTCTACTCTTTCAAGACTCCTGAAAGTTGCTTGCATTCTTCTCTCATTTCTCAGGGAATAGTATATTCTTCTGAGGTCTTTGATGTAGTTGAAGACTAGATAGTTACAATTTCCTTAGTTATGATAAAAGATAAGTTAGATGTGAAACCTTAGACTTCAAAAATAGGATAGATAGAATATCTTCTTTAATGTTGCCAAATACAAACAGACTGGATATTGTAACTGTAATTGTTACTTGATAATTGTTCTGTTATATGTAATTTTACTATGTTAAGGTTAAAACTTTCCTTTTTTTAATAAAAGGGGGGGG
>CABHPH010111655.1:0-53713 GCA_902168325.1 Peromyscus nudipes
ACACACACACACACACACACACACACACACACACACACACACACCTAACCTTTGTTGTGGCAAAAGTGAAAGTGGTCACCTGAGCACTAGGGTGCTCTCAAGGCTGCTGCAGGTGGACAGGTATTTCAGATATTTCATAAGGGGTTTCTTGGACTTGAAATGACCTTCTAGGTACAGAGTTGTTTCCGGGTCCATGGGGCAGGCCCTACGAACTCCCTCTTTTCTTGTCTCCAGCCCCCAAGCACTGGGATTACAGGCATGTGTCACCATGCCTGACTCAATGCATAGTCTTACAAGCCTATAGGACTGATTCAAAATCCCTGACAGATCTGAGATTTGGAAATACAAAATTAGAAATCTAGGCATTCTTATGAATTATGAAAATTAGAAATAATTTTTAAGACTTCCTAATGTTCTTCATGCTTATTTCTCATTATTATGGTTATATTTTTTGTTTAGTAAATAGATATGATGTTTGATAGCCTTTGTGATAACATTTATAAAGTATTTATATTTTGGTAGCATTAGTTTTAAAACCAGTCTAAAGCTTAATAGCAAATACTTAAATACTGGAAATCACTAACGAACACCAGGGATGGATGTAAATAATGTAGCATAAGATCTTCTAGCGTGGGTGACAGCATCTGCCAGAATCATCTGTGGAAATTGTCCATTTAAGGACTGTGTTTCTGAAACAAGTTTAACCTTACTCACAGATGATATAGCCACTCATATGTATGGATTAACATCACTGTATTTGGAGGAAGGGGTCCCTGTCAGCAGAAGAAAGTGCAGGCACCCAGGTTTCTAGGGAGCAAAATCCAGCAGTGAGACTGCGGCCACGGGTCACCTACGCTCCTGTCCTTGCTCCCAGCAACACGGATGCGAGCCCTCAGCTCCCTGGGACAGCATCTTTGCCCCTTGCCTCTGACTTGCTTTGGTGGATATCCTTGATCAGCAACGCGGCTGTGTTAATTATCTTCAATTCTCATGTAAGTATAAAAGAATTATTTTCTATTTTCTCCTTTTCTTGATGTTTGGAGTTTAGAAAACATAAATTTTCTGGAAAACTGTAGAGAAGAAATCCCTTCATGGAAACATTAACATTAGGCATATTGTTAATTAATCATAGTTAGGATTAAGGGAACAGATGTGGGGAACCCTAAATCCTGGGCTAGAAGTCTGGTGATCAGCTTAACATTTGTTGGAGTCTGAGGATGGGTGTGGGTTAACCTTGTCTGTTTTGTTTGTTTGTTTGTTTGTTTGTTTGTTGTTTGTTTGAGACAGGGTCTTGCAACGTGGTCTAGGTCGGCTTTTAACTGCAGATCTTGCTGCCTTGGGCTCCCAAGTGCTGGAGTTTAGGCATAGCACCATTACCCCACCAACATTAGTTTTCTAAATTTAAATTTACCTCGATGTTTTAAGGTTAAATTTGTTAGTTTGGGATTACATATTGTTATCATGATACCAAATGTGTTGTTGCCTTGAGGTTATGACTTGTTTTGAGAGTAAATGTGTTTGTAAAGCTATTAGCATAATATCTGGTTGATAACATTTATATACATTCATGCATAATACATACATACATCACACACACACACACACACACACACACACACACACACACGGGAGAAATGTGTGATCTGTCCCATAGAAAGACAGGCAGATTAGGTTTAAAATTGAAGGCAGCTACATTAAGAAAAATATAAACAAATAAATGAAATTAGTTTTCATAATACATTTTACCCAATATATTCAAAATGCATGTTATTCCACACTTACTCAATATATAAGTTACTAGAGGGGTGTTTATGAGTTTTTGGGTTTTGTTATTGTTTTGGTACCAAGTCATCAAAATTCAGTATATATTTTATACTTACACTAATTTGGATACAAAATTTTTACTGCAAATATCTCATCTGTATTTAGATTTCATGAAATTTACAGATATTCACAGAGATTCATATGTTCAAGGTGTTTTTAAAAAGCACTTTAAAGTTTCCCAGTGATGGGTTATTGAAAAGCCATTTTTCTCTAACAATCATATTCACTTCATCAAAACAAGCTCATCTTTTTCTAAAGAATAAGTACAACTTAGAAAGAAAAATATTGGCTTCAAAATTTTCTATTCATGTTAAGTAAGTGGACCATAGCTCCTCAATCAATTTAGTTCAGACATATGGCAGAAACTGAAAAGAAACGTTAAGTTTGCAAAAATCAACAAAACAGACTTCAAATTTTCACTATGTGGCCCTGGCTGTCCTGGAAGTCCCTCTGTAGACCAGGCTGGCCTTGAACTCAGAGATACACCTGCCTCTGCCTCCTGAGTGTTGGGAGATGTGTGCACCACCACATCCACAGTCTTGGAAATTCGAGGCTTAACCCATTCATATATGCTATGATAATGTCATAGTTTCTGTTTGATTATTTAATAAGTATTCCTTTGTTTAGGGCATTTTTTGTTTATTTATATTTCAATTAACTAATTAATTTTCTAAAGACAGGCAGTTTTGATTGGCCTGTATTCACTATGACAACTTCCTGCCTCAGCTTCTCAAGTGCTGGGATTAAAAATGTGTGTCATCATGCCTGATTAAGACAATCTTCTGTTAGAGTTAATGCAACAGTCTTTGTAAAAATTTTCTACTGTTCATGAATAAACACTGACAAAGAACTCAAGATCCTTGAGCTAATTTCTTTTCCTCTTCATTTCCCTAAACTGGCAATAATTCACATTTGTGTGTACTGCATGAAGAGAACAGCCTATCTGTAACATGTTACAAGAACTCTTGTTAGAAAGCTAAACAAAAAATATGTCCATAAATGGAATTAGAATTCCAATCACGATTAAAATGTAGATTTTAATTTAATATAACTGGCCCCTCTGCCATGATAGGTGAAATTCTTACATGATAGATTTTAAAGAGTCAAGTTTTTCTCTATGCAGCCTATAAATAGGCATTTCTTTGTAGATTTGGAACTCTAAAAATAAGTTTATTTATTTACATGAGTGTTGTTGTTTGTTTTTTGGCTCTTTTGGGGGGCCCACCACCCAGCTCCCAAGTAAATCACACAGAGGCTTATTCTTAATTATGAATACCCGGCCTCACCTTGGCTTAGTTTCTAGCCAGCTTTTCTTATCTTTAAATTAACCCTATCATTTGCCCCTGGGCTTTTCCCATTATTTTCCTTCTGTAAATCTGCACTCTTGCTCTGTGGCTTCCTGTGTAGCTACATGGCTGGCCCCTGGAGTCCTCGTCCTTCTCTGGCTCCTAGGTCTTAGGTCTATTTCTCCTCTCCTCCCAGATTTCTCCTTCTATATATTCTCTCTCCCCGCCAGCCCTGCCTATCCTTTCTCCTGCCTTGCTATTGGCCAGTTCTCTATTAGATCATTAGATGTTTTAGACAGGCACAGTAACACAGCTTCACAGAGTTAAACTAATTCAACATAAGCAAAAGTAACACACCTTAAAAGAATATTCTACTACACATGAGTGTTTGCCTGCATGTATGTGTATGCAACGTGATATGTGACTTGTGCTTACAAAGGCCAGAAGAGGGCACCAGATCCTTTGGAACAGGAGTTACAGATGGTTGTGAGTGCTGGGAACCCAGTCTGGATCCTCTGTAAGAACAAGTGCTCTTAACTGCCAAGCCATCCCTCCAGCCTGTCAATTTGGAACTTTTGAGGTGAAATGTACAGGAACAAAAAATAGCAGGATTGTACCTTTTATATTCTACAACTCATCTAAGTTAAAGAATATGTTAAGTAGTGGAGAAGTGACAATTCTAATATCCTAGGGCGAAAGAGCAGAATTTAAGGTAAATTCTCCCCTTAGTTTTTATTTATTTATTTACTTATTTTTGCCCCTTTTATCTTCTCGGTCCCCAGCTAACTGATGATACCCACCCCTGTTTGGGGGCAGACATCCCCAGTCAACCTGCCCACTCCCACAGCAGCCTTGAGAAACACCATCATGGCTTCACCAAAACCTTGCTTCACCAGTGTGCTGGCAGGTTCGTCAACTTGACACAAACCTAGACATAAATGGAAAACGAATCTCATCTGAAAAAAAAAATTGCCTCTATCAGCTTGGCCCCTAGGTAAGCCTATGGGGCATTTTCCTGATTAATGATTGATATGGGAGGACCCAGCAACTGTGGGCAGGTGGTCCTGGGGAGAACAGGACAGTGGCTGAACCTGAGCTCAAGAAGGAAGTCAGTGAGTAGCACTCATCTCTTCTGGGGCCTCTGCTTCAGATTCTGCCCAGCTTGAGTTCCTGACGTGGCTTCTCTCAGTGATAGACTGTGACCCAGGATATGTGAGCCAAATAAACATTTTTTTTCCTGAGTTGCTTTTGGTCATGGTGTTTATCACAGAAATAGAAACCTAAGTAAGACAGCCAGCTATCTAAGTGTCCCTTAGTCCAGTCAACTGACGCCACACAGATCATCACACTGACTCTGTCACCCAAAGCTTGTAGAGTCTTCTCTGTCCCCATTGTTCTGAAATTCCACAGCGATGTGCCTGGGATGAGCCTGGTTGAGTTCATTTTCATGGCATTTCGTCTAGACATTTGTGTTTTTCTATTCTAAGAAAATTTCTTAAACTTCTCCTTTGATGATTTCTTCACTCTCTGTCTTTCTGAAATTCTTACTATCTGGGTAGTAGGTCTCACAGATTGATCTTTGTCTTTACAAAATATATATTGTTCTTAGCTGGATGTGGTGGCACATGCTTTTCATCCCAGCACATGGGTGGTAGAGGCAGGGAGTTTTAGGTCAGCCTGGTCTACATAGTGAGTTCCAGACCAGCCAGACATGCATATATAGTAAGACCTTATCTTAAAAAAATAAATTTATATTATATTTATATTATATTATATTCAGGCTGTACATAAACAGAGCTATATATATTTCCTTATTATATATATATATATTTCCTTATTTTCCATCTCTGTATTTTGGCTCTACTGTCCAATAGATTTCTTTCCCTTAGCTTCTGCTGAGTCTTTCATTTCTGCTTTCATGGTCTTAAGTCACAGGGTTTTGAACCTGTTTTATAGGCTCCTGGTTCTGTTTCACAGGTGCTATGAAGGCACTAAGGACATTCTCTACTTGTATAGTCCCCTCATATTTGTTGTGGGCTGTCACATTAGAGACTTCCCACCACTGCCTGGTGATCAACACATCTCTTTGCTGTCAACACATCTCTAAAAGAGGGTCCTTAGCCATTGCTGTGGCTTGAATGTGTTCCCCAAGCTTCACATGCCCGTGGATGTGCCAGCCTCCAGAACCACGAGCCCAGCAAACTTGTTTTTAAATTAATCTCCCAGCCTATGGTATGAATTTAACCAAAGCTTAGGAATCAAGGGCTCCATCAAGGGCTCCCTATCACAAGGCCACCAGGCTGGAGAGGTCGGATAGCAACATATTTTCATATTTTTTCTCTTGAGCTGTTCTATATCAACATGTTTCATATTTTCTCTTGAGCTGTTTCATTGCCTCGGAGAGCACTGTTCATCTCCTGTTTGAATGACATCCCTTTGGGGATTTCCTGGACTCGAGGAGCTGGGTAGAGAAGAAAGTCCGTAAATCCAACCTATGCTTTGCCAACGTTCACTTCGTTGCTGGTTTTTGGCCTTGACCTCGGCTGTCTTCCTCCGGTGCCGACTCTCTTCTCGTGTTTATTGGGAATCAGCCTCCAGGCTTCAGCAGAAGGCAGGACTGCTGTGTGGAGCGAGAGACCAATCTGAGGTCCATCCATTTATCACACAACTCTTAACCACGCCCCCCATTCTAGCCCTCCCTCATCTACACTTACCGAGGCCCCTGGTCCTACCAGTTCTTGGTTCTTCTGAGCATCCTTTAATATAAAGCCAGGCTGTTCTTGGTTTCTCCAGTGGCTGTCTTCAAGTTCAGCTTCCTCAGGCTTGCCTACTCCTCATCCATGCCCTTCCCCACCTCCGGGATGTTGCTGGTGTCTCCTGTCCCGCTCTTTGTCCTTACACCACTATGCCTTTTACATTTTTTCGTTCGTTATTTCAAAAGTTATTTATTTATTTTATGTGCATGTGTGTTTTGCCGGCATGTACGTTGGTGAACCATGGGCATTGGACTCTCTGGAACTGGAGTTACGGATGGCTGTGAGCCACCATGTGGGGGCTAGGAACAGACCCCATGTACTCTTCAAGAACAATAAGTACTCCTAACTGCTGAGCCATCTCTCCAGTCCTTGTATTTCTTTCTCATTTTTTAAGTAATATTTGGGATGGAGAAAAGATTAATACATATATTCAACACATCATTTTAACCTGAAGTCCTGATCATATTTTATTTTAAAATATTTCAACAAATACCTCTTCTAAACAGCAATCTGCTCTGTTGCGTTTAGAATAATATTTAGTTAGCAAAGCCATATTTCACAATCTTCATAAACTGTTATTTTTATGGCAAGCAAGGTGACCTTTGAGGTGACAGAGACAATTCATCACCAGGAAAAATGGGACCTGATCTTATTACAAAATCTCAGGTTTGGGTCTTTTTAAATATTTTGATTTCCACAGAATAGTAAAGATTTGCTATCTGGATGAAGCAATGGTATTTGTCTCAGAAATACAACTGGGAAAAGTCTGGCGGCTGGATGTAGGGGTCAGGGCTGCTGGCTCTCCAGCAGGGTTGGACTTACCCACCGATTGCTTTAGGAACAAGAGCGTGACTCAAGTTCACTAAGGGGACTGACTGCATGTCTCATGACCTCTCTCTCTCTTTCTCTCTCTCTCTCTCTCTCTCTCTCTCTCTCTCTCTCTCTCTCTCTCTCTCTCTCTCTCTGTCTCTGTCTCTCTCTCTCTCTCTCTCTCTGTGTGTGTGTGTGTGTGTGTGTGTGTGTGTGTGTGTGGTGCTAGGGTCTGAAACTCCATACGCATCCCTAACCACTGAGCAACATCCCAGCCCTTGCCAGGAGCCTGTTGGATCAAGTTTTCTTGCTTCTAAAGAGAGATGCATGCATATGAAAAGAGACATCTGTCAGTGCCCTGGATACTGTTGTTTCTGGATGTCCTGCCCAGGGCTGTGGCAGCCATCTGGCAGGCAGTCTTAGGATCCCAACAGAAAAACAACAGCCAAGGAAAAAGAATGAAAAAAGTGTGTTCCTGATGACATTATTGAGCCACAGATTGGCCTGATCTTGGGCTTTGCCTTGCTGTGAATTCCAGTTATGCATGGTGATATATGTCCTTGTTTCTGAGCCAATTCAAGCCAGGGGTCTTCCATTGTTTGCAATGGAAGCATCCTGGCTCCATGTGCTGCCAAAGTACAAGCCGCATTCCTAGGCAGGAATGCATTTGCTTTTCAAAAAAGTATGTAGAATTGCTGATTTATGGTCTCCATTCAGATCATGAAAATCGGTTCAAGAAGAATGTGTTTAATATCTGGGCAGATAATGAATAAACACATGACTTGCACTTGCTTGGGCCTGAAGGTTACTTTTCCGTAGGTATTTATTTCACTGTTCTGCACCTGTCTTTCCATCAGACAAGACTCTGTCCGGTTTCCTCATCGACTTGAATCTTGGTCCATGGAAAACAAGGCAAAAAATGGAAAGTGGTGAAATAAAATTCCATCAATAATTGGGATAGATGAGGCTATTATATTTAATTGCTTGTATCAGTTTTATTATTTTTTGAGGTTATCCTTTCGATGGGATTTCTTTTCTGAAGATGATTCCAAAAAACACTAATCGAGTTTCGAGGTTATAAATTATCCCCTAAAAGAGAAAATAAAAATGTCTCTTATAATGAGCCAGCTTTAGCAGAAAGTACCTGGTGCAGGAATGTCAGACGATGGGCCAAAAACCAGGTGAACAAATGCTTTAAATTAGGTGTGTTAATTCCAATGGCAAGAATAAGACCACCACCACCACCACCACCACCACCACCACCACCACCACCACCACCACCACCACGACCACCACGACCACCACCACCACAATTCGGCCAAATTTGAAGCAAGCTTGATTTTTATTGGGGTGCACCCAAGAGCTGGCCGGCTACTGCCTCCTACATCGGGTTATAGAGAGCAGCCTGGGATTCATCTCTTGGGCCCCTCTTAAGAAGTAAAATCACGGCCGGGCGTTGGTGGCGCACGCCTTTAATCCCAGCACTCGGGAGGCAGAGGCAGGCGGATCTCTGTGAGTTTGAGGCCAGCCTGGGCTACCAAGTGAGCTCCAGGAAAGGCGCAAAGCTACACAGAAAAACCCTGTCTCGAAAAAAAAAAAAAAAAAAAAAAAAAAAAAAAAAAGTAAAATCACGAGTAGTTTTACAGAAGGGACACAATGGGGCAATAAGGAAATTAAAAAAAGAAAACTTAAAAAAAAAATCATGCGGTCATCCACCATGTGATTAGGGAGGGGTCGGGGGCCCAGGGAGGGTAAGTGAATTCTCAAGAACAAATCAAGGTCATGGGTTGGGGAAGGTCGGGTTCCAGGAAACAGAGAGCAACTCAACTCTCACAATAAATAGAAACTTATTTTTAAAAACACAGCAGAATGGCTCCTGCCTTCAAAATGGAGTCAGGCAGGTTCCTCAGGTTCCTACTGCATGATGGTCAAGAGCATCGGCTTTAAGCGTAGAGCTGGTTCAAAGCCTGGCTCGACCACTGATTAGATGAGTAGCGGTGGATAAGTTACCTAGCCTCCCTGTGCCTCCAGCTAACTCTCCTGTCAAATGAAGGCAATACCTGCCTCACGAGTTCTTGAGTAAACGAAGTAAATAAAGAATATTGAAAGTGTTTCTCCCATCCCCCGGCATCATCCACTCAGACCGTTTCCTCTTGGCCTCACTCTGAGCCTGGGAAGTACTTTTGTCCACTCATATTTGGATCCATTTGTCCTTCTACTGTAGGAGAGCGTTCTCAATTTTCATCTCGAGATTCTTACCCACTCTGAGGCCATCTACTGTTCGTTCCAATAATGCATGTCTGTTCCATGTTCTCCAAAGCTCCTCTGTCACTCAAACAAGCCTAGGCAAGGTGGCCAGGAGAAAGCAAGTCTTTTTTTTTTTTTTAATATTAGTTATTTGGGTGGAATGTGTTGGGTTGGGAGTCCTTGGAGGGCCAAGAAGTCGCCTTTGCAAATGGTGTCTCTAGGCCCTGAACAGAGACAGACACAAGGAGATAAGACATGAAGGTTTCTTTTGGCTCACAGCTTCAGAGGCACACAGTCCATGGTCATTGCCCTGGGTGCTCAGGGCCTGTGGTGAGCATCATGGCAGAGGACACCTGTTTCTTCATGCCAGTCATGAAATGAGGAGGGGGCAGAGAGTACGCTTTGGAGAAATGCTCCCAAGGACCTAACTTCATGCCACCAGGCCCCACCTCCTAAAGGCATTGTGACTTCCCCAAATCAGCATGGCCTGGTAACTAGGCCCTTAGCATATGGGTTTGGGGAGACATTTAAAGCTCAAACATAATAGAAGGGGAGAAGAAAACACAAGCAAACCACCCTGTCCTTTCCTTCCCAGAATCTGACACAGTCAACAAGCACTGTGGATACAGCAGACACAGGTACTCACTCTGCATCCCACCCCATCCATCTGCTCACTGCGGGACTCCGTCACAGCGACGCCCACCTATGCTGTTTCACTGGAGTTTCTGCTCACTGGCCTGTCACTCTGTGTGAACATCATCCTTGTGCCGTACACGCAGTGTGTAGCCTGATGAGCACAAATGTAGGACTGGACTCCTAAAGTTGCAGAATCAATGAACATACCTCTCCCCAGGGATGTCTTATTTTCTTCATGCTGGTAAGAATGGAGAAGACCTGATCACCTTCAAGGGCTCACTCAGTAAGCACCTCCCAAAAGAAGGAAAACAAAATGATATGAAGAGGAGTAACTGAACAGCAAGGCCCTTCCCATATTCTTAATTCAAACCCTCCTACTTCAAGGTCATCACCTAGTGGCTGCCTGTGAGGGCTGAGTACTCTGAGATACTAACCCTAAGCTGGGTGTCTGGTCTCTTACAGATGCCAAGCCCCGCTTCCTCCACTTCTAACAAAGGGCAGCCAGCAGACTCCAGTACACAGGGCAAAGTAAACCAGGTCTTCAGTTCATCAGGGGATATGGCTGTTTTTGGGAGACCAGCCAGCTACTTCCTAAGGATGTGCTATGGTGACTCATGGCCCGCTTCCAGGAGAGAATAAGCCAGAATCTATGGCCAACATTGAACAATAGCAGCAACATTGTCTCCTAGAAATGATGGGCGTCACTGCCTCCAGAGGAAAAGGAGGTGGTCCACCCAGCTGCATCCTACAGCAGGCCCTCTTCCTCTCTTCCTCTCAGGTGGGCAGCCGAGTGAGCGGGAGGGGCTGAAGTGTGGGGGAAAGGTTGTCACTTATTCCACAGTCGGAGAACCTGTGTGTTGTATCCGTGTGGCCTTCTGAGCCTTGGGGCCCTCTCGTAATGAAATGAGGCTGTTGTGTTACGTAACCCTTAAGTTGCTTCAGAGCTCAGAAACTCCTGGATGCTGAATCTTGCAGAGACCTTGCCATGCCCTGGAGGTGCTCCTAACCCAGAAGCTTGATGTAAACTTGGAAATTAGACCCATGGAGCCCTAAGCAGAGGCATGGTTCTTCCTGATTTCTCTCTCTCAGCTGGAGTCAAAGCTGGCCTCGTGTCCTGGCCAGTTCTGGCTTAACTTCTCTTATTCACTGTTCACAACTATTGGCCAGAACTTCGGCAGATATTTGGATTTCTAGGAAAGAGGGCCCTGATAAACCTTCTCCTGATGTCGACTTCATTGCCGGGCATCTCACAAGATACAATGCTGTAAAGATGGAGGAATTTGAGGATCATTCAAAGAGCCACTACAAGGGCAGGATGTGACAGCAGTGGCCTTCAACCTCTTCAGACAGACCCCTTGTTGCGGCCCTGTCTCCTAGCTCCACTGAACACCCGTGTCTCACACTCAGACTGATCAGAATGGAACCCATTGTCAAGACCCCTGCAAACCTGCCCGTCCTTCCTTGCCCTCTACTTCAAAGCCGCTATAAGGGTCATCCGTGCCCTCCCTAGCACCTGGACTCTTTTCCTATTTGAGGAAATTTGAGTTTCAGGATATTTCCACATCTGCCCCCAGTGCCTGTGGAATATGTATATAACCTGGCATGAAAATTCAGACCATAGCTACAGGGCTTCAGTTCCTGAGCACGGCACAAGGTATGCACATAGCAGAGGAGGGTGGATGTTGTGGTTTTTCTTTTGGGGTGGGAGACAGAGTCTTAGTACGTGGACCGGGCTGGCCTCAAACTCACAGAGATCCACCTGTCTCTGTCTCCTGATTGCTAGGATCCAAGGTGTGAGCCACCATTCCCAGTCCATTATAGATGTTCTTGGGACCCTATTCCAGTCTCTGTTGGTTGCTGTCTTCTCCATAGTTTTCTTTTCCAGCCTTTCCATTGACCTGGTGAGGTCTAATAATTATACAGCAGGTAAACCCTTTTCTTTCTTTGAGATCCAGAGTCTGTGGGCTCACTGTTTGAAAGTAAATCCCGACTCGTGTCCTCCCCACCCCCCACTCCCCAGGTCAGTGGGCTGGGAGTCCTTCCTGATTGTCCCCGTAACTTTCACACCACTGTCCCTAAGGCCCAGTGGTTCTACCTGACCTGTCACCCACTACCACACCAAACAGGTCCGGATTATGCATATTTATATCCTGCTGTTCTGTTGGCAGGTCCTCTGGCCCCAGGATGTTCATCAGGACCATCCGCTTTGGTCACACTTCAAAGTCCAGGGACAGACTACCACCCAGGGTTTTTGGTAGAGAGGGAAATGGAGAAAACTGGAAGGTGGAAAGGTACTGGGTGAGTCTGGGAAGAGAGGGACGAGAGAAGGCCGGTGTGTGGCACAGGTGTAGCTCAAGTACTCCCATGAGGCCTTGCGGCCAGGGCAGCTTCTCCACTCGCGCCGCTGATCCTTATTTTTCTATGCTCCGATCAATGAAAACATATTAATTACCCTTTAAATGGAAATAAATTAACTTAAGAAGATGCAGTTTTATCTTGCTTTTATGGCAGCCAAGTTCCCCGAGGATGTGTTAATTGATTTGAAATCTAAATCAGCCTAATGCACTTGGGCAGTTTGCCCAGTGGGAGTTAGCAGTGACTCCTGTAAAGGAAACAGCTTTATGCTGACTGGTTTTGCACATTTTTATCACTGTGGATGAGGTCAGCACAATTATTGGTGGAGAAAGCCCATTAGCACCACATCCTTTGGGCGGTTAGTAAATATTTATTGAGCATCTACTTTACTCAAATACTGTGCAAAGCACCGCTGTGCAAGGCCGGACGACTCAGCTATGGCCCTGAGCACTCTGAAATGCCCACTGGAGGCTTTCTAGAGTCTCACCGTCCTGCCAGCCCTCCCTGACTAGATCTCACTGGAGCTGGTTCTCACAGGTGGCCTACAGGAACCAGATAGTGGGATATCAATGAGCTTCGTGGAAACACTAGGAGATGGAGCGAGGACAGCCACAAAAGTGGCCAGCGTGGCTGGCCTTGTTCTCTTCCACCTCGCCAAGCTGTTCCTTCATGAAGACACAGCTTTGTATGGGGAACTGGTCTCAGAGTCTGTGGAGATGGTTCTAGTAGCTTTCCTTGGTCTCCTCATCTAGTGTTGCCAGATTTAGCAAATAAGAATACAAGACACTTTAGTGAATTTGGATTTTCAGTAAGCTGCGTTTGTTTTAGTGTGTGCCCCATTCAACAGTTGGGGCAGGCTCACACTTACAACCACTTCACTGGGTGGCTGTGCTTTACCTGGTGACTCTTCCACTCCCACTCCAGAGAGTTACCCTGTACCCCAGTAGTTCCCACCCCTGGTCTGAAGCAGCACCTACCCTACGGGAGCGCTGAAGCAGCAGCCTCCTGCCTGAAGAGCATCCCAAGGGAGCCTGCCCACAGCTGCGCTCCCCAGAAATTCAGTTCCATCACCCGCTTTGGTGGATTAACTACTTTGTGTGTGTGTGTGTGTGTGTGTGTGTGTGTGTGTGTGTGTGTGTGTGTGTGTGAGATAACATATCTGGCAAAAGAAACCTAAGCGAGGGCTGGTTTTGGCTCACAGTTTGAGGAGGGACTCTATCAAGACAGGAGTCTGTGGTGGCAGGAGTGTGAGGTGGCTGGTCACTTTGCGTCTACAGTCAGCCAGCAGCAGCGGGGGCACGAGTGGATGCCGGTACTCTGCGGGATGTCCTTCGCTCCTCCTGTGTATTCAGCCTAAGCATCCCTGCCCACGTGATGGGGCCCACTCACACGCAGAGTAGGTCTTCTGCAGTCAAACCTCTCTAGATGACACATCCTCAGACATGACCAGAGGTGTGTCTCCTCGGTTATTCCAGACTCAGCCAAGTTGACAATGAAGCTCAACCATCACAGCTGGGCACAGCTGGGCACTAGGAGGGCGCATCCTAAGGAGAGTGCAGGTGAAGAAGTCACAGTCCCACCGGGAGGGACCCAGAGGCCGCAAAGGAGGAAGCGAGTATTCAAATCATTCTCATACAAGGCAGAAAATTTTAAAAAAAAAAATTGATTAGCTAGCAAAGGACACAGAGAGGAAGAGATCGCACTTACATGGGTGGGTGGGAGTCTCGCAGGTAGCCTGAGGGAGGTGGCAATCACAGTCCACAAGATTCATGGCACGTGTGTGAAATGGTCGCTGTGTTCCCACAGCACTGGTGTGTATCTCTGAGACCCCTCAGAATTTGGGTGTCATGACAGAGATCCCAGCAGCCCCAGGAAATCAATTGCAGTTGACTTCCCAGATGAAAATGTGGGCTAGCCATGACCCAGCAGAGAGCCTAAAACTGTTAGAGAAACATCTCAGAAAGGGCAGGCCAGCTGGGGCAAATGATATATACTCCGCCATGCAAAAGTGATTGTGTGTTTAGAGATGTAGCTAGATGCTACATCTAGGGATCATGGTGGGTGCAGAATGGAATAGCCACCCCAAGGGTCTACCAGGGTCAGGATAAGGGAATGCTTGGCATCCTGGGGTGCTCTCACTTCTATATGAAAGCTGGGACATCTGTTCTTGCTGGAGACAGGCTTCCCTCCAAGGGCCTGCCCTGGGCACAGTCACTGCTCCTAACACTTGGTGGACATTGAGCTGATGAAGGAATACCAATCACACTCACTGTCAATATTTAGCCGCCTGAATTTTGAACAGATAACATTTCAGAGCCTGCTTTATGCTTGCCTGCATTGAATGAGGCCAAAGAAAGGCTTCTCATTCATTGCTTCTACGTGAACAAGAGTAAGCGCTTTCCAGAATGCAAACATTCACAGAGCAATAGCTGAACCCAGCCCTGATAACGCCCTGGAGGTAGCTGGAGAAAAAAGCCGCACTTGGATTGCCTGTTTGCTGAGCAAGTAGCTGAGAGAGCCTTCTCTGGGGACTGGTGGAGGGGCTCTTTGGCATGTGACAGTGCCATGGGAATGTCTCAAGAGTCAGAAATGGTACCCAGAGCCGCCCAGAGCTGGGGGCTCTGGAGACAGAATAGCTGATGGTTAATTAATGCTCTCCAGCAAGTCAGACAGACGGCTCCAGCTGCCTCCAAGCTGGTCTATTAGCAGGGTTAGGCTCCTCTTGCAGGCCATGGCTCAGTGTGGAGCTGTCAGGAAATGTTTTTGAGAAATTAAAGTGGCATTGCTAAGTGGGTACACACACCAGGAGCGAGTCAGCCTGCTTCTTTCCTCCTCCTGCTCTGAGGGAGGAGTGCATGACAGTATGCCTGTGTTTCTGCAGGAACTTAATCAAAGCTTGCTGTCAGCGAGAGCCAGCCTGTGTGTGCGCCATTTCAAGGCAAGAGCAGCTCCCCGACCCTCCTGGGTCCACTGCCCTGTGGAATCTGCCCCTTAGACTCTTCTGGATCCTGGGAGAAAAGAAGTGATACCACCGGAAAAGCTAAAGCCTGAGCTTTTACCTCCTGTTATTCTTCCTGGAAGGGGCTTTCCCCAGCTCTCCCAGTCTCCCCCACTTGCCCGCCTGGGTGCTATCCCCCTTTCTGAGCCCGCTGCCCTTAAGATCTGAACCTCTCCATGTTTTTACCTTCCCTGGGCCTCCATTATTAGGTCTAGCAAGCCATAGCTGTGTGTGAAGTGACATTGTTTTCATCAGACACTGTTGTCCACTGCAAGGGTACAAGACTCTACACTCTCCTCCTCCCTCTCCCCCCCCCCCTCCCTCCCCCTCCCTCTCCTCTTCTCTTCCTACCAGGAGGCTTCATGGGAAACCACAGGAAGGGGTGTGGTGGCTGTGGCTGCCCAGCTGAGAGCTGGATTGGGGGAAATCAGGAAGTCCAGGCTCCCTTCCAAAGCAAATTGGAAAGATCCGCGGCGGCCAGGGCATTAAACAAACAAAAGTCCGAGAGTAGCAGAGGATGTTTCATTTCTATGAGAAGTTAAAACTTTTGTTTTGAAGCACAACCCTACCAGTGAGGACAGGTCATCTTACTAGTTCTTATAAGGCATGGGAAGACTCAAAGACAGAGGTCAAGAAGTGAAACTTAACCCTCTCTCCTTCTCCCTGACCCCACAGTCCCACTCATCAGAGGTGAAGTGTGAGCAGTGTCTGGGGCCAGCTAGGGCTGAAAAAGTGAAACCACACATTCAACGAAACTCAGTAGTGTTTGGGAAGGCAAGTGTGTGTGTGTGTGTGTGTGTGTGTGTGTGTACTCACAGGTGGCACACGTACATGTATGAGGGCAAGCCTGAGCCATAGTTTACTAATATAGACTCATCTATTAACTACCTGGGCTTAGATTCTAGCCCCTTTCCTTCTGTGTGCTAGGTTTCTAACTGTTTACACAATTTCTGCTTTCTCGACTGTATCATTTGTACATTATGAATAGTAATGGAAACTACCTATCTCTCTGTGCGGATGTTTTCCAGTTCGTGAAACATCTGTAAACTCACAGAGGGTTGGTATTCTGTGCACACAGGCCTATCCACTCACCTCCTCCTAGAACTAATGGGGACTACTGCATGCCTCATGCATATGAACCACTGTGTAGTTTGTGATGCTCACTCAGCCCTTGGGGGCATGCCACCCTCTCAAGAGACATAGCAACTAACTTGTGGAGACTTGTCCAAGGGCCTAGGAGCTAGAAGCTGTAGAGCTGGGTTGAAACACCACATGTGGTGCGTCTCCAGGCTCTCGGACAGTGGTTCTCAACCTGTGGGTCATGGCCCCTTTGGAGGGGGTTGAAGAACCCTTTCACAGGGCTCGCTGTGAAGACCATTGGGAAACACAGAAGATATCTACATTACGATTCATAACAGTAGCAAAATTAAGTTGCGAAATAACGACGAAAATAATTTTATGGTTGGGGGTCACCACAACATGAGGAACTGTATTAATGAATTGCAGCGTTAGGAAGGTTGAGAACCACTGACCTAGAGACTGGAAGCAGCGGAGCTTGGTGGAAAGGCCACCTAGAATGCTTCTCCAGGCTCCAGGAGATTGGCTCAGCAGGGAACCCTGAGCCTGTGGCTGCTGGGCACAGGAGGCTCCCACACACCCTAACGTCTTCCCGACTCCTTGTGATTTTGAAGTGGCCACGGTGACAGTAAGCCATCCTCTTGCCCAGGCCTCAGGAACCATAAGCATGCTTAGTAAAGGGCTCTTTCCCCTCTCCTTCCCATTGGGATGGCACAGTTTCTGTCTGTCCGTCTGTTTGACCATTGCACTTGAAATACTGTATCACTTTCCTGACAATGAGGTGATACACTGTGCACAGTGTAGAGAATATAAATAAACAGAAAACAAAACTCAACAGCAGGTAGCAATGTTTTAAGTTTTCATGGAGTTCCCTAAGTAAAAATCACTATTAACAAAACTCTTGGGCTGGGGACTCCCGGTCAGGCCCCAGCTTTAGGCAGCAGCCAGCAAGCATAGGAAATACACCAAAATGTCACATTGTTGGTGACAATGATGTTTAACCCGATTGTGACTTTCCTCATTAGACAACAATGGGACATCATAGTTTTAAAGGCTGCTTTTTAATTTAAAAATCAAGTTGCAACCACCTAGCCTTTGGGCGGAATCCAGTGAAGTTCTCAGAAAAGTGGGCATGGCCCCTGCGTCTGGAAATGCCTCTGCCTCAGATCTTTGATGCTGTTATCAGTGGACTCTGCTATCGAGAAGACAAGCTTGCTCTAGGATTTCAGCAACTGCCACCTTGCGTCACAGAAGCCACGGAGCCGTAGGAAGACAGAAGCAGATAGGCTGCAGCTGCCATGCCAGGCATTGAGTGTCAGAGTGGCTGTGTGTGTGCTCAGGCTGTGGGAGTGGCCTGATGTCACTTAGGGGAAAAGAGTCTCAGCCTTGCAGGGCCACAGGGGTTTTTTACAGCCTGTTGGGCAACAAAAATGATTCCAGAGAAAGAGGTTTGGCAAGTAGCTAGGTGTAGCTGGAGCGCAGAGCTGGGTGTCTTTGGGTGGTATGGCTGGTGAGTTGACAGAAGCCACAGATGTGGCAGGGGGAAGGGGTCTGAGTCAGGGTGTGCAGGAGCTGGGTGCTGTACCAGGGGCTGAGGCATTTGTTTTGTGGACCCTAGAGTAGTGATGATTTGTTCTTTCTAGGGCTTTGCCCCTTTCCTTGCCCTGTGGGAGGGCTAAGTAAGGCAAGCACCAGTGAGATGCAGAGAGATGGACCAGCCTCATAATACCCAGTGGCAAGTGCTAGGCTTTGAGTAGCTTGTGGAGGAGAAAAATAAAGCAAGGTAGGCTTGAGAGATGGGGAGGCGGGGCTATCTCATATTTATATCACCCCGCCTTCAGGGATTCTCTGGAAAGTCCTCATGTTTCTCTTAAGTAGTGTCAGTCTGCAGCCAAAACATTCATGCATATTCACACACACACACACACAGAGAGAGAGGGGGGGGCAGAGACAGAGACAGAGACAGAGAGACAGACAGACAGACACAAACAGACACAGACAGAGAGAGACAGAGACAAAGACAGAGAGACACAGAGAGAGGCTCCTGGTTGGCTGCTCCTTCCCAAGAGTTTTAATACGGGAATGTGGAACATCGGAAGACACTTCCTGGGAAACGAGGGCACCGGGGCAGGAAGTGGAACCCTAAAGCATGCTTTGACTTTCAGCTTTCAGAAGATTTTCTTCTCTCTGACTTGAGGACCATGGAAGTGGGGGGGGAGGGCAATGCTTGCTTTGGTGATAATTCTTTGTATTTTTCTTGGGTGGTCTTAACCATCTGGGTTCCATTGAGGTAAGGAATGCTCTCAGCAGCTCTAAGAGCTCTGGCGTTCCTGGAGTCCCTAAATGTGTCACAGGGAGAGGGAAGGCCATGCTGGGCCTCATTCTCTGCCTGGTGCCCCTTACCCTCTGCTACTCAGGAAGAGAGCCAGGACGTCCTGGAAACATCTGATCCTGCCCTGTGTGGTGGCCTCAGAGCAGCTGGCCCTGGGCTATGAGCTACTCAACCTTCTGGGAATGGGAGGTGGTGAAGGATCTCTACAGGGACAGGCCTGCCCAGGGAAGGGACAGCCAGTGACTGGCAGTGCCTTTGTCTTGGTCTCCAGCTTCTGTGGCTGGGAACAGCCCTGGAGTCACCCTATCCTGGCTATTAGAAGGTGGTGTGGTAATATGGGAAATGGACATGGCATTCACTTTTTAGCAGGTGAGAGAGGGGAAGGACCCGAGGACCAGGCAGCGCCCCCTCCTCCCCCGTCTCTGCTTACCTCTGAGTCTCTAAAATCAGATTTATCCCTAGAACATTCCAAAGACCCAGATAGGTGGAAGAAAGTGGGTTCTGCTTACTGTGGCCAACACCAGTTGCATGCCAGGGCCCAGGTTTTCAGACCAGTCGGAACCACCAGTTTAGAACACTGAGCATTTATCTGAGAGACCCCCACCCTAGTTCCCCCTAAGGCCCGGAGAGCTGAGGAAAGGGACATCTTAAAATAGCCAGAACCGAATCAGTTCCCCATTCCCAGAAAGGGTGAAGTCAGAAGTTTTAAAAGTACAAAATCAGACTGTCTGGTGGTAACTAACCATGAGACAGCCCCCTCCCCCAAGATAACATGACCAGATTTTGGAGATGGGCTGTAAAACTCCTGACAGAGCAAAAAATAAGATAAAGTCCTAGCTCAGGAAAACTGGACCAATCAAGGATGGACCCGTACTAACCCCCTCCTCTCTGAAGAATTTTGTGGTTTCTGCCTTCAAAAGCTAACCTCCTCAAGAAAGAGGAACTCTGTGCCTCAATTAGCCGGGCGCTGCGGACGAGGTCTCTCTGCTAGCTTGTATTGCGCCGAGAAGCAAACCTTGCTATTGCATTCTGGATATCTTTGGTCTCCAGTGGTCTCTTTGGGGTTCCTAATCTGGGCAGAACATTATCAACACTCTATTAGTCTCCCTGGCCACCAGTCTGTCCAGTCTTAGGAAGCAGAAAGGAGGCAGCTTTGAACCCAGCAGTGCATGGCTGGATGCAAGGATCTCAGCAGAACAGCTTCTGTGCTGGAATATGGCGTGAGTGCCCCTCACGGTCTGGTGTGGCAAAGAATTAACAAGGTGGCAAAAATCATCCATTGTTTGCAGAGGTGGGGCCTTTAGGAAGTTATTAGAAATAAATAAGGTCATAGACAGGGCCTGATGATGAAGCCTAGTGGCTTTATAAGAAGAGAAACGCACCAGGTACGCACAGAAGGCACCACAGCATGTTGTCATGTCAGGAGGTGCGGAGAAGAAGGTGGCCGGGGTTGTATCAGGAGAGCTGTAGTGTTCACAGTGGGAGAGGTACTGCCCGGCAAAGGCACTAACTAGTCTTCTGGATCTCACCTTGAAGGAACATAGAGAAGGGATCCACAGGAGAGCGGCCGGCAAGACAGTCTGAATGAAGACACCCTCAGAGGAGCAGGAGCTGAGGGAACTGAGAAGGGGGGAGCCAGAAAAGATGTGGATGAATGGGGGGCCACAGGCTCTGTCCTTTCTGTGGGCCAGCCCCTGGGAGATGTGTCTTGTGCTCCCCAGAAAGCTCAGGTCTAGGAGGAAATGACCATGAAATCGATCTTAGCTCCCAGAGTTTGAATGAGATCACTGCTAGGGGCTTGTCTCCCTCAAACCGCTGTTCTCAGGTTTCCTGGTCAATGTGGTGAGTGGCCTGTGGCATTATCCTGCCACAGAGGGATCCATCAGGTAGTCTTTTCTTGATGGCATCTTTGCCCTGTGGCTCCAGAACACTGTCACCTTCATAAATCACTCCCGTATGCTGTGCTCATGGTTGGCATCAATGCTTGTGGCTTTGAGTTCAGCTGGAAGGGTTTTAGGATGTGTGAGGCTTGTCTCACCCATGTTCTGGGTCCCTCGCCACAGATTCACAAAGAGAGAGTAGAGGAGGTGTGGAGTCTAGGCCTGGCACCACCACTGCACATCTTGTTCATGACCCTCATCTATAAAATGGGCCTCAGCTGTTGCCCAGACCTGAGGAGAATGATAGTGTCAGTGAGGTTTCTGTTACTATCACAAAATACCTGAGAAAGTCAACTTATAAAGAGGAAAGGTTTATTTTGATGTCTACATTCAGAGGTTTCAGTCTATGATCTATTGATTCTGTGGTTTGGGGCCCCACGGTTAGGTAAAACATCATGGTGGAACTCTGTGGTAGAGTGAGCCTGCTTCCTTCATGGTGCATGGTGCATGGAAGCTTCCTTCGTGGTACAAAGAGAGCCAAAGTGCCTGGCTGCCATTATTTCTTTCAGTAGCACCCCCCATGACCTAACTGCTTTTCATTATACCTCACCTTTAATGTTTCTCCATCTCCCAATACAACAACCAAGCCTGGGGTGGGGAGGAGGCTCTTAATATACAAATCCTAACAGCTGATGCTCAAGGTAGATTCTGCCTGGGGATATTAGGAAGGAGTTTTTGCAGAGATTCTAATGCCATCAGATTAACCCTTTGGGTTTATGACAAACCGAAGACTCTGCCTCGAGGGATTCATGATGGTGACGGCCTTTCAGAGGGCAAGAGTTCACTGTGTGAGGAACACTCCAAGATCCTCTTTGATCAGACACATCAGTACTTCGCCACACTGTCAGCTGCCATGTGTGTACACCTGCAACTTTTAAAAGACTCCACTGCAAAACCAAAGAGCCTCCCAAACTAAGGGGTGATGTACCTGCTTCCCACCCAGCTCAGCAAAGCTGGGACTCTGGAGAGGAAATTTTCCCTGGCAACATTGCTCCATAAGACAGGCACAGCCTACAGCAAAGCCAGGCCTCAAACTCTGTCAGTCTAAAGCAATGGTTCTCATCCTGTGGGGCGCAGCCCCCTGGGGAGTTGCATATCAGATTCATAACAGTATCAAAATTATAGTTATGAAATGATTTTGTGATTTGGGGGTCACCACAAACGTGAGGAACTGTACTAAAGGGTCACAGCATTAGGAAGATTGAGAACCACTGGACTAAAGGGTCCATCTTCTATGAAGACACAGCCACGTGTACCATGTAACTAATCAAGAAAATGTCCCCTGTAGGCCAATCTGATAGAGGCATTGAGGTTCCTCTTGACCTCTTGACCTCTAGTGTCAAGTTGACAAAAACAAACAAACAAACAAACAAACAAAAAAACAACCAGGACAGCTCTTAAGAGAGAATAAAATGAATGCGGTTGTCACGGTTTAAATTTGCTTTGTGATCTCTGGTTTCCATTTACCCTGTTCACAAACAAAACACAACACGTCCCTAATTCCTCCACACTCTTCCTGCTCCCCCATCACTTGGCACAGGTGTCCTCCTCACCAACGATCCAATATTTGGTGTAAGGCAGTCTCATAGGCAAACAAGTAAGTACATTTAGCGACATCCAGGGGCCACCATGTGTCATGGATGACAGTAATGGGTCATTAATAAGCTAGTTAATGACTCAGAGCCTCCGTTTCATTCTGGGAACTAGCAACAGTTCAAGCGCCCGCTCTTGAAGGGGTTAAGGACAGTCGGTGAAGAACAACACAGTGAATGCCCAAAGTTGTGGCTTGAGCTGTGTTGCTGACCCCCCTGTTACCTTCTCACCTGCAAAGCCGATCAGAGGTTCAGTTCTCGGGGTTAGTAGGGCATTAATTCCACACTAAGTTGAAACACCCTAGCCGCCTTGTTTAGTTGAGGAGAACAAAGTCCCCTGTCTGCAGTTACCCCACATTGTGTTACATCAGCGGCTTTCAGGCGGTGCTTGGCCCCGAGTGATTCCGTTTCACAGAGCAGCAGCTCGCACTGTTTGGAGTGTAAGTGCTGGGGCAAAGGGACTTGGTAGTTTTCCTGGACAAGGAAGTAACCGCTGGATGCTGGACACACAGAACTTATTGGAACGAACCTCCAGCTGTCCATCTGTCCATCTGTCCAGCACAAACTGTAAGGTACAGATGGATGCATAATTTATTTAAGCAAATTAAAATGACTGCCTATTAATGTATTAATTATTAAACCAGGAACACCCAGGCACATACATGGGTACAGCAAAAGCACATCGAAGAAGCCAGGCCTGTGAGTCTGACAAAGGCTCAGATCAGTGAGGGCCACTGCCTCACCAGGACCACGTAACTGAGTGGCAGCTAACACTGAGGTGTGAGAGCACCCGCCAGCTGCCACCAGGCCTTCTGGTAAATTCTTCATGGGATCCCAGGCAAGGGACTCCTCCTTTTGTCCCCCAGGGCTCCAGCGCAGTGTGACAGTCCCCTTAACTACCCACTGGAACTGCCATTTGGAGGTGATAATTCTATGCCTTGAGCCAGCCCTGCCTCGGCAGCTCGCCTCTAAGGAGCTCGGTGACGAGGTCAACATCTTTTCTAGACACCGGCAGGGACTGTCTTTGTGGCAGTCAGCTCTCTGCTTTCCCCTTCAGACCAAACAGCCATACACATAAAATAAATAAGTCTTTAAAAGCCAATTTAAAAAGAAGAATAAGTGAGGATGTGGAGAGAGCTCAGAGGGGCCATTTCCTCATCTGCAGATTTGGGGCACTCACAGGGCTCCAGTGAGAGCGAAGATGTGTGTGTAAGAGAAGACGGCAGATCTGGGGGTGCCGCTATTCCCCTCTGTGACAGCAAGTGCCTCCTCCTCCTCCTCCTCCTCCTCCTCCTCCTCCTAGCATCCCCATCACTGTGCCCACAGACCCAGGGGGAGAGGCAGAGAGACCCACAGTTACAGTCCACGTCAAGGTACGTGTGGCAGGATTACGTGGTAAAGGAGTCCCTGTTATCTCTTCCGTGCTGGTTTATCACCAGTGCTGGCCAGGCCGGGCTCTCCTGAAGAGGGAACGTGGACTCCACTCCAAGGCTTGCCTATCTTAGACTTAGTCCAGCCGTGTTCTCACTTTCTGAAGCTTCTGCTCACACCCGCTGCCCTGCTCTGGGCTCCCCTTCCTTACGCCCAGCTTCTCTCCCTCTGTCCCTTAACCTTGTTGCTAGTTAAGCTCAGGGTGGTGATCCAGAGCACAGAGCTTGGGCTGGTGAACAAGAAGCCCCTCCCCACTCTCTGTGATCCCTTCCTCCCTAGTTGGCGCTCTGTCTCCCTCCATTAACACTGTGGATACTCACTGTCTGCCTGGCACCTTGGCTGGCTCTGGGGACAGAGTGGTGCCATGGCTGCCCCTGGATCCTACTATACATAATCACCGAATAAGAGCTCTGTGACCTTAGATAAGTCCCATGTTTAGTTCAATGTGCTTCTTCCCACACTGGTCTCTGGCAGCGAGGCTTTCTCCACACTGGGCTCTCTTGTGGTCAAGCTGGCCTCTGAGGCCTGAATGCCAGAGTAGAAACTGTAATCGTAGTAATAGCCAAGGACCGTCAGACGCAAGCCACCCCTCCCACGTAACTATAAAATACCACTTCCTCAGGTCCAATTTACTCCTTTTCTATTTTTATAGCCATTCCCAAAGCAAACCCTAGACATTTGCATAATAGACATGCGAAAGTTTACCAGCGGAAGCCTCAAACCATCCCTCAGTCAGCAGTGGAAACAGCTCCTCCCTCACCAAACCTTGGGAGTCAGCCCTGCGGGAGAGCGTGGCCCAGCCAGTCACCAGAGGTTCAAGCAGTGGGTGGGATAGACCATGGTCTGTCCCAGGGCAGAGTCCTCAGCAGGAACTCAGCACACATAAACTACCTTGGCAGCATGAGACTATGTTCCAAAGACCGCATTCTCCAAATGCAGACCCTGGACAGGAGCCAGACCTGCCTCCTGCGGCACAGCGCAGCCCCAGGTCACTCCAGGAGGCCCATCTGGAGCCACTGAGACATTGGGAGGGGTTTTCCAGGCTCCTCTTAAACCTGTGTTTGCAGAGCACACACACTGATTTCATTTATATGATGTACTATAAATCAATAAAGAGCAATCTTCTATAAAGATGCATGTATTCACACTTTACACAAGAGAAAGGGAACAGAGTGTCCGTACCATTGTGTTGGATGACTGAGTAGGTGGAGATGGGTGGTGATTCCATAAAGGCCACCCTACTGGGAGGAAACCTGGTGAGGGTCCCTGAGATGGCTCACAGTCCCCAGAGAAGTAGTGTGATCTTGGGTACATCTAGCCCCACTCTCAGCTTTAATTTCCTGACCTGTAAAGTCAAATGGATGTTCCTGCCACTAATCAAATCAAATAAGCCCACAGGGATGAATGCCTTTTGTGAGGAGGGAGTCATGTGGATGAAGGGGAGTGCCACTGTGGTCACTGTGATCCAGTGCCCAAAGGGGACCAACCATGCAGTGAAGTTGCCTCCAGTACCCATCAGAGGCCTCTTCCTGTTTTTCTCTATTCCCACTTTCCTTGGTCGAGGCCCAGAGTTGGCACCTGGCAGCCTGCCGGGTTGACCCAGCAGTACTTGGCCAGTTCATGACCTCAGATGTCCCTTGGAAGCTGCTGTGCTAAATCTGGTTTGTTCTGACTCCTCTTTGACATGTTAGTTTGCATGTGTCCTGTGAACAGTGAGGAAGGGTGGGAGGGAGAGACTGGGCTTCCTTATAGCTCTGAGCTGAGGTCCTGGCTACAGAGTTCAAGTCTCACTAGGGACCAAGCTTGGACACACCCAACAGCCTGGGGCCATAATTTCAGAGATCTCCAATAGCTTAGGGTGTCTTGACAGACACGCAGCTCCTTCGCCTGTGGTACACCAAGCCCTCACATGTCTTGACCCTCTACCCTGTTCCCACTGCTGAACCCTGATCTGCCTACTTGAGATGGTTTCCGGGAATAAACTAATGAAAGGCAGCTCACTACAAAGATGAGGCGGGACTCAGAGTCCCTCCACCCCCCCCCCCCCCCCAATCACAGCACAAACGAGAACCAGGTGCCCGGGAAGAGAAGTGGCTCCCCTGGGCTGTGATTACGTCTGCTGTTGGGAGAATCTTAACGGCCATGCTCAGATAGGTTGCTGATCCTCAAGTTTATGAACGCCTGGTACCCATGAATGTGACTGTATTTCTAAGAAGAGTTTTTCCTGGTGTAATGAGCTTAAGTCACATGGGATCAGAGTGGCCCTAAACCCACTGACTGTCCTCATAGGAAGGCAACGGGAAGACACCAATACACACAGGGTAAACCCCAAGCGAGGCTCAGGAAGGATGGTACCAACAGAAGCTGGAAGAACCCGGGAAGAAGTCTTCCTTAGAGCCTCCAGAGGGAACCTGGCCCAGCTAACAGCTCGATTCCAGATTTCTGGCTTCCGGAAGGCTGAAAGAATACATTTACGGTTTTGTTGTTGTTGTTTGATACAGGGTCTCACGTAGCCCAGGCTGGCTCCAAACTACCTATTTAGCTAAAGATGACCTTGAACTTTGGTCTTCCACCCTCCGTTGTCCAAGTGCTGGGATTGCAGGCATGCACCATCACACCTGGCCTTGGTGGTGCTGGGCCTTGAACCCAGCCCTTCACACGTGCCGAGCAAACACCCTACAACCGAGCTTTATCCCCAGCCCGATTTCTGTTGTTCTAAGCTGCCCCGTTGTGGTGCTTTGTCAGCGTGCTCTGGGAGGCAATGAGCAGGCCACAGTTCTTCCTGCTGCCGAGAGAGGCAGGAGAAGTGTAGTGACTCAGGGCCCTTCCTGAGCCCCTTGCCAAGCCTGAGCTGAGCTGCCCCCCAGAAGCTGTCATCCAGTCCTCAGAGCAGACACCGAAGATCATCCTAATCCTCACAGCAACTGAGGCAGGGCAGTTTCTTCCTAGCTGTGATTCTGAAGAGCAATACAGATATGTGGAATGAAACCACCACCTTCATAGTCCCCCAGCCTCGCTGGTCTTCTGAGTTTCTTGAACGAACCAGGAACTTTCTGATCCCAGGGACTTTGCATATACGCTCCCTACGCCAGACAAGCTGTTCAGTTGGGTAGGTGCTTTTCCTTGAGGTCTCTGGAGCTCCCCCTGCCCCTGCCCCGCCCCCCCCTCATTTTCCGTCTCTGCTCAAGGTCTGCCTCTTTTACATTACGGCTACAGCATGACTCTTCCTCCCTGACACGTGATCTCTACAACAAACCGTGTTGTTGACAACAGCCCAAACCCGGGCCCAGTATCCCACCTGACACAGGGCAGACGTTTTACTAGAGTGTGTTGAATGCCTAAGCAAATGCCCATTCCAGAGACCCAGCTTTAATGAGCGAAGCCTGGTGGGAGGTGAACAAATTGTCATGCTGCCCTATGTTAATTGTGACTGCAACCAATCACCTGACAGGAAGCCACTTAGTTGGGGGAAGGTTTATGTGACCCCCTGTTTGAAAGGGGATGTGGAAGGTGGCTGCTTACATCCCACTGGCAGTCAGGAAGCTGAGGCCTTGGAAGAAAGCAGGGACCCGACTGTCTTCAGCCAGGCCCTACCCGTCCTAAATGTTCTACAACCTCCCAAAATAGTACCACAGACAGTACCAAGTGTTCAGACATGCAGGGCTCTGGGGGACAGCTCACATTCAAACCACAAAACATGCCCTCATGTTTTTCCTACCTACAGTGAAGACACCGAACCCATCAAGACAGTGGGAAGCCCACCTCTCTAAAGACTCCTCAGGGAGGCAGCTCTGACGAATTCGGACTGCCAAGAAGTGGGGTGCTGCTCTTACAGTACTCTCTGCCTGCTTTAAAATCCTGCTGTCTCTGCTCTCAATGAGAGATCTTTTCAGATTATTGGTTAGTAGGGGGAAATGCTTTATCTGTCTTGCAGAAATCTAGACGTCTAAATATCCACCGCCCCCTCCCACAACTCACTGAAATTTCAGCCTTTCCTAAGTGGCTTGATCAACCTAGTGGGCCCTGAAGGAAGGAGCTGGGTCAGGGAACCTAGGGCTTCAGTCCAGAGTCAGCCTTGGGAAGGGAGACCCAGCCCTTGCTCAGCCCTATACTGGAAGTGATTGAGCGCTGGAAGCAATGCCTTTCCTCATCTCCCACACTGCTCGTTTAGAATTTCATAAGCAATGTCTTCTCCAGGAGGGAACATAGCTACTCCTTCACCTCCTTGGTTTCTTTTTAAAGCTCTTTCTGAAATACAAAACACACAGAGAAATGTGGTGATGTTTTATATATGCACTAACAAAGCTTGTCTGAAGATCTGAGGGCAGAGCCAGCCACAGAGTGAGCCATAGAGGCCAGGCAGTGGTGGCACACACCTTTAATCCCAGCATTCAGGAGGCAGAGACAGATGGATCTCCGTGAGTTCAAGGCCACCCTGGGCTGCACAAGATTGATCCAGTCTAAAAGAGAAACAGAGCCAGGCAGTGATGGCACACACCTTTAATCCCAGCACTAGGGAGGTGGAGACAGGAAGTGATATGGCTGGGCGGAGAGAGGAATATAAGGCAGGAGGAGACAGGATCTCTCTCTCTCTCTCTCTCTCTCTCTCTCTCTTTCTTTCTCTCTTTCTCTCTTTCTCTCTCTTTCAGGCTGAGGATTTTGCAGAGGTAAGAACTAGTGGCTGACGGCTCTGCTTCTCTGATCTTCTCTGATCTTTCAGCTTTCATCCTGATATCTGACTCCGGGTTTTTATTAATAAGACCAATTAGAATTCATGCTACAGAGAAACTGGACCCTCCATACATGACCCAGTTGCAATGATTGTTCACAAATATTTACTGCTGGCCCCACTCCATATGTGCTGGATAATGGAATGTGGTGAGCAGTCAAGCAGAGTTCCAAGTAGAGACCCAAGGAGACGTGGTGCTTCCTCTGGCCTTTCTTCATCCCTGCCTCTTATCTCCTGCCAGTTAGAGGAGGAGGCATGTGTGGGACAGCCCTCCCTACAACCTTCAGACAAGCTCAACCCAGGACAGCTGACTCCTAACTACCCACAAGCCAGTCAGTAAGAAACATGTGCTTAAGCCGGGCGTTGGTGGCGCACGCCTTTAATCCCAGCACTCGGGAGGCAGAGCCAGGCGGATCTCTGTGAGTTCGAGGCCAGCCTGGGCTACCAAGTGAGCTCCAGGAAAGGCGGAAAGCTACACAGACAACCCGTGTCTCGAAAAACCAAAAAAAAAAAAAAAAAAGAAACATGTGCTTATTGTCTGCACTGGTCTTGGGGGTGGCGTGTTATGGCAGCAGCTGATGTCTTCATAAATTCTCATACATCCCATATGCATTTGTAGCCAGTATAGACCAGACAGAACATCTCCAGAATCCTTGAATCATAGCTTCCTTGGCTCCCATTGGTTACTGCACCCTAGGGAGCCACTAGCCTGACTTCTCATCAAGGACCTATGTTGGCTAATTTTTGTCAACTCGATACAAACCAGAGTCACCTGGGAAGAGAGAGCCTCCATTGGAATTGCCTCTACCAGGATGGCCTGTGGACATGTCTATAGGGATTTTCTTGATTAATGATGACTGTAAGAGGACCCAGTATATTGTGGCAGTGTCTCCCCTGGGCAGGAGGTCCTGGGTTGAATGAGAAAGTAGGCAGATCAGGCCATGGACTCCTCCAAAGTCCCTGCTTCAGTTCCTGCCTCCAGGTTCCTGCTTTGGGGACTTTTCCTGAATTGCCTTTCCTCAATGATGGACTGTAACCGTAATCCCCTTTTGTCCCCAGCTTGCTTTTGGTCACAGGGTTGGTCACAGCAACAGTCAGCAAGCTAGAACAGGAGCTCCGTGGGTTTTTAACTTTAAAGAAAGGAAATGTATGAACTATCCACATCTCGGTCTGCGTTCTTGGGCTCAACATCCCCGCTGTAAGATTTACTCACGGGTGCGGTTCAGCTCACTCATCCCATTCTACTGTTGAGTCGTTCTTGTTCTCAGGCATCGTAAGTAATGTTGCTGTGAAGTCTTATGCTCGCGTATGTACTTTGGCTAACACAGTGGCGCATTCTGTCGGTGCCGTTCTAGGAGGAGAATTGTAGAAAGAGACATGCGGATGGTATGTGTTGGCTGTACCCCACAGAGGCAGGGGCACATTCCGCTTTAGGAACTACCATCAGACAGCTTTCTTAATTCTTCCATCAGTCCACACTCCTGGCATTCTCACTGGTCGATCTTTGCCAGGGCTTGGTGCTTCCCACCTTTTCAAATTTAGTCATCTGATGGGTGTGTACCAAAGTTACATTATGGGTTTTCGAGCTTCCCAGATGACTAATAGCCTTAAACAAGTTCCCACATATTTATTGGCATGTGTGTATGTGCCTGTGTGTGTTCAAGTCTTTTGCTTATTTTTTTATTGGATTGCCTATCTTTTTCTTGTTGATTTGTAGATGTTCTTTATATATTATTGAAATGAGTTCTACTACAAGTCTTACGGAAGTCTTCCATTGTGTGTTCTCAATCATATTTTTGGATGAAGAGTTGTTCTTCATTTTAAAATATAGTTTTATTTCATTTTTAAAATGTAGTTCAATTTATAAATTTTATCTTTTATAAAAGTTACAGATTTTTTTTTCCTGCCTAGGAATATCTACTCTGGGTTTATGAAGGTGTTCTCTTGTGCTTTGTTTTAAAATCTTCATTGTCTAATTGGTATTAACATATGGTATGACGTGAAGTAGGAGCTTACACTATCCCCCCCCACCAACCTCCCCCATGAATATCTAGCTGACCCAGAGCCATTTAATTAAGAAGGCCCCTGTTTCCTTCACTGCACTGTGGTGTTATTGTTCTGCCTTTGAGAACTGATGAACAGTGTTTTGAGAGCACGTTCGCAGACTTAAGATACCAGATTCTCATCCCGGATTCCGGGTGAGTTACTTCCTGCCTGAGTCTTGGTTTTCTCACCTGGGTCTTAAGGGAAAGAAACTTTTCACCTCAGCCTGGAAGCCGTGAGAGGGAAAAGAACATCCAAAGCACTTAGCACCAGGCTGTGGCCCTGCTCTGTCTATCCCCTCTGCTGTCATTGCCACGACCTCTGCCATCAGGTGACCTCTGCCATCACGTGACCTCTGCCGCCAGGAGCAGAGCTTAATTCAAATGGGATTTTTCTGATCTGGGCAACAAATTTGCCATCTACTTCCAAGTTTCTGCAACCCCTAATGCAGACCAGCTGACCAGCTGACCACTCCCGGTGAGTCCTCGCTCCTCTCCATGTCCCTGTTCCATCCTGAGGCATCTTCCCTCTGGGCCGCTGACCATTGCCAGCCCTTGTCTTCCTGAGCATTACATAAGCCTGTGTATCTGCTGCTCGTCCCCCAGCTCACTGCTGTCCTTTGAAGGCAGAGACCAGCTTCCTACTGAGCAGGCATCGCCCAACACACTCCTCTGGTTTGTTTGTGACACCCAGCCAGCTGCTGGACTGTCCAACCGGGGGATCAGGGGACGCTTCTCTGTAAGACAACATCCTGTCTTTGTGCAACTGCTTTGTAGAGGGACAGCTGTGGGAGAAACCCATTGGCTAACATCTTTGGCAGTGAAGTTTGAACTCAAAGCAAAGCATAGATAAAATAAACACCAGCCATTTCACACTCAACCTGGTTACAGTTATGTGACCTTGATTATTAGCACCGTCATCCTGGCACCTCTCCTGGGTGAAGAGAGTTCACAGTCCTGCTGACGCTGGAGTGACTAGATTGGACAGAAGGTCCCCTGGGGTCGGGCTTCTATCTATGGAAATGTCAACGGTTTATTCACATTTAAAGAGGGCTGCAAATGTCACCATTTGTGATTTTCAAAGTCACAAAAGCTAAGTGTTTTTCAGGGAATCTGGAACGAAAATGCTTGGATCTTTTCCAACCTGCTTGGAAGTCATTGTCAAGGCTGGTGTCTGGGCCTCCTCAGCACATTGCTTATTTGTTCGGTCTGTACACGCCCATACAGTAACATTGTGTCTGGTCCTGTGCTAGCTTTGGGGGCAGGTGCTTAAAAAGACAAATGTTCTACCTTTGAAGTTGTTTCACTTAGATTATACCACAATGTACAGTGTTTTATTTTATTTTGTGTTTTATGTATGCCTGTGCACACGGACAGGGTGGGAAAGCGTGTGAATGAGTGTGTACATGACAAGGTGGGGAAGCGTGTGAATGAGTGTGTAACATGCATGTGGAGGCTGTAGGTCAACATCCCGTGTCTTCCTCAAACACGATTTCACTGAACCTACAACTCACTGGCTTGGCTAGCCTGGCCAGCAAGCCCAAAGGATCCTGTCTTTCTCCCCAGTACTGGGATCTCAGGCAAGCACCGCCATGTTGGAACTTTTACATCGGAGCTGGGGACCGGATCTCAGGTCCTCACGCTTGCACAGCAAAACCTTTACTGACTGAGCCGTTTCCACAGCCCAACACGTATAAGATGGATAGGTATTTTCAGATCAAAAGCCTATCTTGTTTTTCAACACTTTGTGTTGTACCTCTGTTTCTACTCTTTCTGATCAAGACGCTTGCCTTGGCCTCTGGCCTTAGGAGCTGTTCTCCCCGGTGGAGACTGTCCACCAGGCCCCTGCTGAGTAAGGGATGTTGGGTTTGGTTTGATAATTGATGTTTTCTACTTTGATTCCCACCAGGGGACATCCCTTTAGTCCTGGCACTTCTTTCCAAGTTAAGTCAAGTGGAAGTTGTTTTCCCCGAAGTCTTCTTGCCCAGCTTAGTTGGAATCTGTGGTAAGCTGGGAATACCTTTTCCAATTGACCTTGAAGAGGTCTAGAAGTCACATCTCTTTCAACAGAGCGAGCATTTATTGGGAGATTTTGATCAGATGCCCAAACTCCTCCATTTTGCCTCCTGCATTTCAAAAGAATTATGCGTGTCTTTCTGATGGCCAAGGTTTCTGCGCCCTGAGTCGGCTGCCAGCCTATGGCATTAAACCCTCCGCTGCCTCCTAAGACAGATTTACATCAAATCACGTCACATTTCTTGTTACTGCTCTTCATGTCAGCGGTCTCCAAGATCTTCTGAATGATAAACATTTTCCATTGGTTAAAAGAAAAAGTTTAGCATCTCTTTCCCAGAATGGCCTATTTCTTATGTATTATAGAGAAAGAGTAAGAACACCCATATCCTCAGAAAGCTACTAACATGTCCAGGTGGGACTTACTGACGGCAGAACTCAGCCAGGGTCCATCTCCCCACACCCTCGACAAGCCAAGCCCAGCAATTTCAAAGTTCAGTGAATTCAGAAAATTCATAAAAACAAAAGAGGTTTTTAACTCTCTTCTCTGCTTCCTGTGAGGGATGGAATAGGAGACATTTAGCCTCTTCTAAGCCAAGTAAAGGGAGAGCCATTACAAACAAGGGGGGCATATGAAAAGGGGACCACAGGACCCACTCCTTAGCCCAATGCTGGCTTGGCCACCTGAGGATGGATGGTATGTTGGGAGAGAAGTTTCTTGAGAGAAATAACAGCATCCTGAGGGGTTGGAGGAAGAAGTAACACGATGACTGGAGGCCACTACAGATCCAGGTAACCATGGGGGACAGGGAGGCTGGCAGCACTCTGTGATGCAGGATGACAAAAGAGAGCAGAGGTTGGAGCAGCATGAGTTGATTCAGGCTAGCTGGGCAAGGATGCCTGAATCCCCCGCAGGCCAAAGGACTCATTGAGAGGACTGTCAGGTCCATCTGGAGGGACGTCGTTCACAGGGCCGCTGTGTTAGCTGGTCGGTTTGCCATTGCTATCACAAAAGACCTGAAGCATGAAGTCGAACAGCCTGACGTGGGCTCTGCAAAGGACTGCCTGGGTGTGTCACATCATGGCAGATGGCAACATGGTGGAGCCCAGGCAAGAGAGACAGAGAGAAAAAGAAAAACCAGAGACAAGGACAGACAGACAGACAGACAGACACACACACACACACACACACACACACACACACACACGGAGGGAGAGACAGAGAGACAGACAGAGATAGAGACAGACAGAGAAGCAGAGAAAGGGGCAGACAGACAGACACACAGAGATCATATAATGAGTCAAGAAGCTAGGAGTCAGGCATGTTTTCTTATAACAACTGTTTCTGGTGGGAACTGACCAGACCCCCATAAGCACTATGTTACTCTCTTCTGAGAGCTGTGCCTTCAATAATTCAATGACTTTGCACTAGGTCCCACCTCCCAAACACCCACTGTTTCTCCATATCACCACACTGCGGACCAAGCTCCCAACTCAAACCATATCCAAACCACGACAGCAGCTTATAAAGCCAGTAAGACTGAATTATAAGATAAAATAAAATAAAATAGGTTGTGGGCCAGGGGGAGCTTGTCAGAAGACATTCTCTTAGCACACTGCTGTTCCTGGGACATGAGGAGCATGTGGGTCTCCATGGAGGCAACGAGATGGAGGCCATCCCGACGAGCTCACAAATGCGACCCATGAACCAGGTAGGATTGATGGATGCCAAACTCAACAGAAGACAAGTCGGCTCCAATGCCAGTGAAGGAACGGATGTGCTGACAAGGTGAGGGCAAGCAGGAGAAGAGTGAACCCTTCCTTCTTCCACTTTCCTTAGATAGGCTGCCAGCAGAAAGTGCGGCCCAGATTAAAGATGTACCTTCCAGCCTCAAGATCCAGATCAAAGGCATGTTGTCTTCCTGCCTCCGGATCTGGATCACGCAGTGAGACTGTAGCTCAGTTGGTAGAGTGCTAAGCCTAGTGTGCAGGAAGCCCTGGGTTCAATTCCTAGCACAACATAAACTAGACATTGTAGTCACACCTGTAATCCCATCACTGAGGAGAGAGAGTCACAAGAGTCAGAAGTTCAGGGTCATCCTGGGCTACATAGCAAGTTCAAGGCTAGCCTGGATTACATGTGACCTTGTTTAAAAAACAAAACAAAAACAAAAACAAAACAAACAAACAAAACAACAACAACAACAACAACAACAAAAAGATCCGGATCACAGGTGTGCCCTCCATTTCTGGACTGCAGTTCATTCCAGGTATAGTCAAGTTGACAACCCAGAGCAGCTATCACAGCAAGCCCTGGAAACAAGCCAGTGAGCCACACTCCTTCAGGGTCTCTGCTTCAGTGCCTGCCTCTAGGTTCCTGCTCTGAGTTCCTACCCTGACTTCCCTCAGTGATGGAGTGTGACCTAGATGTGTAAGCTGAAATAAACTCTTTCCTCTCCAAATTGCGTTTGGTCATAGTCTCTGTGTTCACAGCAGTAGAAACCATCTGCCTGGATTAGTCACTTTCCGTTCATGCAACAGTTCTTGCCTGCTCCCACAGGTCAGGCTCTGTGCTCCACTCTGAGAGTCATTGACAAAACTAGTAAGACGCATCCATTGATAAGCTTTCCATCTAATAGGAGAAAACATGCTATGATTGTGTACCAATAGGATTGTCCCTTACAATGGGAGCAGTGGCGGTCAAAATGTGGCATGGGGGCACAAATTCCCTGGTAAGCCTCCTAAACCACTCAAGCAGCTGAAGGGCACATGGAGATTTGGACGCAGCGGCACATGACTGCAATCCCAGCACTTGGGAGGCTGAGGAGAAACGGGGAGCTCAGCCTATAGAGCGAGACCAGGTTTAAAAACAAAACACAAAGGCAGAAGCGTGTGTTTCTAAAGGGAAGTGAGAGCAGAGAAAGAAAAAGAAAGAGGGAGGATGGGGAGAGGAAAGGGAGGAGGAAGGAGAGAGAAGGAAAGGAAGAAAAGAGACAGAGACAGAGAGACAGAGACAGAGCTAACAAGCATGCACAGAAGATCCACTTTGAGTAAGGCGAACAGGCCCTGCAGGGCTGGGCTGTTGAGAAATTTACTAGCAAATGTCAGCCAGAAGCGTCTCGGCCAGTCTGTGGGCATTTCAGAACAGCAGAGCATCTCTGGGGCACGCAGGGCAGGGCAGTGAGTGTGTCTGGCCACCTGCCCCATCCCTGAAATGTCTGGACTGAGAACAAGCTTGGCAGAACTTGGGGGAATAAAAGGAGCCTCAGGATGTCACGGGATTGATTTAGATGTCTCTTTCAGAAAAGCAGCCACTTGACACGGGGCTTCAGTGTTTCCTTGATCTGTTTGCTTCTCAGCTCGCTCTAAATCATGAGTGGTCATACTGCATGCCTACTCTCTGCTGGACAGCTTCATGGGTGACTTTTTTTTTCTTTTTGCTTTTTGTTTGTTTGTTTGTTTTTCGAGACAGGGTTTCTCTGTGTAGCTTTGCGCCTTTCCTGGAACTCACTCTGTAGACCAGGCTGGCCTCGAACTCACAGAGATCTGCCTGGCTCTGCCTCCCGAGTGCTGGGATTAAAGGCGTGCGCCACCACCACCCGGTGTTTCATGGGTGATGTTACATGCAGGAACCTCATGATGTAGGCATGAATGCCCCCTTTTTACTCACAGGGGAACTGGGCCCCAGCCTCGCTGTGCCCTTTGCCCACGTCCACACAGAGCTAGGCTCCCGGGGGGCTGTTTGTCTCACAGCAATGTCCACACATTTTCTCCACCCACAATATCTGCAAACAGCATTCGGCACCTTGGGAGTTGAAACCAGGTTACATGGCCCCCAAAGCTCCAAACTGAAGACTGCCTGCATGCATGCATTCATTCATCCTAAATCAATATTTATTGAGTACTAATTAAATATTTGCTGGCACCTGGGCACACAGTCATTAAATCATTGAGAAATGAAAGGGGGAGGGGGCGGACAGAAAGAGAAAACGAGAACGCAGTGAGAGGAAGAAGCTAACTGTACAGTGGGACTCCAGGCAGGGGCTGGGTGGAGGAGGGCAGTGAGTGAGCGGGAGAAGCCACGGGAGGTAGCCAAGGCCTGGTGTTGGCTCTCTGGGCTCCAGTACTTGAAGAACTTTCCATTCATTGCCCTAGGTAATGTGGGGGCATGCCATTTTCAAAAGACAAGTAACCAAGTCATTCCCTTCCCCGGTGCGGCCTTTCCATGGTTTGAGTGAGTTCTGCCGGAAAGAAATGGTGTCTTCCACGAGGGACAAATGGCTTTGCCAGATTAATGCATGACGTTTGTTTAGTACTTACTGTGTGCAAGGTACCAGCACAGCGAGTGTGGACCGACTGATTGGTTGGAGCAATCAAAAGAAATCAGAACGCAACTTTGAAAACTCCTGCGTTCTGGGCCCTGTTTTGCCAGAACTTACGGGGCGATTCCGCATCTGTTACTCCTTCTCTGGGGCCTCAAAGATGCTCATTATTCAAGGCTCACAGAACAGAAATAAAGCACATTTTATGATAGTTCAGTTTATCAAGCACCTTCAGGGCTTTCCCCACTCTTCTGACACCCACAACACTCTAATAAAACAGTACGCTTTCCCATTTTGCAGATTAAAAATTGAGACTCAGAGAGAGAGTGTGTGACTAACCAGGGTCACCCTGTTCCTAACAGAATTGGAGCTGGAGCTCACAAAAATGTCCAGTGTTCCTTTCTTTATTATAGCTGCCACTAAGTTTTTGGGAGGCAGTTCGGCAGGACAGTTTCCCCTTATTAGAGACCCCTGCCTTACTTGAGTGGGAGGTAGGGAAGCCTGGGATACTTTCAATGCCTGAGATCCTAATACAAAGCCAATTCAGCTTTCGTGGGAATGGTGAGCCTGGGGAAGCCATCTCTAGGGGGAACGATTACTAATTCATGAAAGGGATAACTTGGGGGCGTCACTGGCTTTTCAATATGCTCTTGTGTTACGGTAATAACTCAGTCTGGCACAGGGGTGTGGAGCTGTGAAACACCTAGAGGCACTGAGTGAAATGGGGGTACATGCCAGTGTGTCAAGGACAGGCTGGGAGGCCTCCGGCAGCATTACAGAGATCGGCAGCTGCTGCTTGGGACAGTGCCACAGCTCTCCAAACATGTAAGTCTCTCTTTGCCAGATAGGCACTGACTATAAGTCTCTGGGGAATGGAATGACTCCATTCTGTGTTTGGAGGGTTAGCAAGGAGTGGCGTCAGAAGGCCCACCCACAATGGCCCTCCCAATGACTTGAGTATGCCAATGGTCATGCAAAACATCACACGCTCACCATGGCTTCATCAAGATGGAAGGTGGGTAAGTACTGGTAGATTTTTCTTCCCTGCATTATACGGTGACTGGTTGGATCTAGAGAAACCGATATGGACAGAATAACTGATCTACATTGGAGAACGGGTGTGGGGCCTCTCACCTTGGAGGCCAGCCACCAGAGAGCTGCCCCAGGTTTCTATGTTTTGTGGGGAAATCCTAAAGGTGTCAGAATATGGCAGTATACAACTATTAACACTACTAGAGAGCCTTCTGGGTTCAAGGTTTGATCTTTTTAAGGCAACAAGTTTTGTTGTTGTTTGAGTTTTTTGTTGTTGTTGTTGTTTTGTTTTTTGTTCATGTTTTGTTTTGAGACAGGGTTTCGTTATGTAGCCATGGCTGCCCTGGAACTAGCTCTGTAGACCAGGCTGGACTTGAACTCTTAGAGATCCATCTGCCTTTGCCTCCGGAGTGCTGGGATTAAAGGCGTGAGCCACCACAACAGGCGAGATTTTTTTTTAAAAGTTTTATTTTATTGGCTACTTTTCTTGTCATTGTGCCCTAACATCTGGTAGAAGCAGCTTACTCTGGCTCGCGGTTCCAAGGACACCAGTCTGTCACAGTAGAGAAGCACAGGATAGACTCCATCTATGACTGCTTCTGAACAGCAGTCAGGAAGCAGAGAGCTAGGACCAGAAGGAGGCGGGGCTACCACCCTGAAGACCCCATTGACTCACTTCCAGCTAGGCTCCACCTCTTAAAGGTTCCACAACCTTCCAAAACAGTACCACCAACTAAAGACCGAGCGTTCAAACCCTTGGGGCTGTGGGGGACATTTCAAATGCAAGCCATAACAATTACAAAAGCTAAGGCTCCAGATCATTTTTTTTTTTTTGAGACAGGATCTCTCTACATAGCCCTGGCTGTCCTGGAACTCACTCTATAGACCAGGCTGGCCTCGAACTCACAGAGATCTGCCTGCCTCTGCCTCCCAAGTATGGGATTAAAGGTATGTGCTACCATGCCCTCCCCAAGAGATAATTTACTTCCAGACATTTGCTGTTTTGTCTACCACCACCCAGAACGATCCATGCTAGTGCCCAGGGAAAATGTGGACTCTACAAAGTCTTTGGGTCCCAGGCAGGCTTGGAAGGAGCTATCTGACATGGGACCCAGAGGACTGTGTTTCATATCTCCAGAGTTTTAAGCTTCTGATGCATTCAAGGCTGAATAGCTCCAGACTATGCAGTTCCTCAAGAACAGCATCAAATGCTGTCTTGGAAGCCTTCATTGGCACGGGCTCCCCTTTGCCAAGCCCCTGAACATCTGCAGGCAGAGACAATGAGGCCAGCACTTGCTGAGAGGCCCTGGCACCAGTCCCCATGTTACCTGCTGTGTCTGTGTCGACATGACACCGTGATCTCATCACCTTGATCCGCGTTATGAAGTGTCTGCTGTTATCCAGAGTTTACAGAACCTAGATGCCCAGTTGGTCTACCCAGAAGGTGGCAGAAAGCAATGGAGTCAGAAGCTAACTCTGCTTGCTCAACATCCTGAGCCAGGCGGTCCGGACACAGGCTGCTCTGTTCCCACCAGAACGGGACTGGTTCCTCCCGCACTCCAGGCAGAACAATCCCATTAACGCAGTCTGAGGTGTGTAGCGTTGTTGACACAGAATCAGGAGGAGCGAAGTTAAACACCCATTGTGTTCCAGACCTTGTGTTAGGTCCGTGTGATAGGTCTTTGGGGATAGAACGCCTAGAATCAAATCATGCTGGATTAGTTAAACTGTTTGGGGGTCAATTTCACCTTTCTGAATCTTAGTCATATCTATAACATGAGTGTCACAGTGGGGTAAATACTTCGTGATAGTCATTGTGAGGATTACATGATATAATAAGAGCATGGTTTTCAGCAATTTCAACATTATCCCACATTCTTCATAGGAGTATGCTAAATGTCCTTCCTGTAACACAGTTCTTAAAAGGTCTTATTAAAAAAAAAAAAAAAAAAAAAAAACCCTGGAGCCAGACATTGGGGTGAAAGCTGAAGGATCAGAGAAACAGAACAAGCCAGTCTTGTTCTTACCTTTATGAAATCCTCAGCCTCAAGAGAGAGAGTTTCTGTCTTGTCACAGTTTATATACCTTTCTGTGTCCTGCCATGTCACTTCCTGGGATTAAAGGTGTGTGTGTTTCCCAAGCAAAGGCATGAGATCTCAAGTGTTGGGATTAAAGGTGTATGCCACCACTGCCTGACTCTGTTCCCAGTGTGGCCTTGAACTCACAGAGAACCAGATGGATTTCTGCCTCCTGAGTGATAGGATTAAAGGCGTGTGCCACCACTGCCTGACCTCTATGTCTAATTTAGTGGCTGGCTCTGTCCTCTGATCCCCAGGTAAGCTTTATTGGAGTACACAATATATCACCACACTTCACATGTATTTTAACAACAAAGTGTTTAATTCTGTCTAAAATATACCCCATATCTTCCTCTCATTGTTTTCAGAGCAAATCCTGTCTGTCTTTTTGAAAATAGGATTGCATTTTTTCACTTCTCAACGTCAGCCCCTTTTCATAACTCTCCAGAACCATCACTTTGCTTTGGTGAGGTTTGCTTTAGTGAGGTCATTAGGGCCTTCCACAGTCTTGAGCAACATCCCCTCCCAATTCGCAGGAAGTAGTCAGCTGTTCACTCGTTCACTCTTTCACTCGTTCACTCGTCCTGTGTTATTTAGCATGCACTACGTGTCATATTGTGCATTATTTAGCACCTGCTGTGCGAGGTGACCTAGAGGGCACAGGTGTAAGATTATTTAAAGGTGCCACGTTGTTCTCAAAGAGTGCACAGATTAGGGGGAAACCAGAAGCTAGGCAAAGAGTGTTACATACACGAAAAACAGCGTCTCCACGGAAGTGTGGGGACCAGAGAAAAGGGGAGAGCTTTCTGGTTGGGTACTACGACAGCTTGGCTATTGAGTATCACCCAATGGCCCACGGGCATGCCTTTCCCACGAAGGGTGTTGTGAGGGTCCGGGTTCTTGTTCCGATCGGCTCCGACTCCTGATGTCACTGCCCGCTCTCCTGACTGTCACCTTGCACAGACCCAAAGCAGTGAGGCTGACTGAGCCCAGAGCCAAAACACTCCATACTGCTAGGCAAGCAAACCGTGTCTCTTTATAGAACTTCTTGGGTTATTTTGTTACGGTGACAGGAAGCTGGCTAACACTGGCATGGGGAGGCATGGGGAGGCACAGGAAAGGAAACAGGACACCTGATTTAACCTTTCTGGAATCTGGGCGACTTTGTTGACCTTTGCACTAGGTGTCTCTAAAGAGTGGGTGTGGTTCGGTGGATCCAGGCGGAAGGAGGGGAAACCCGCAGGACACAGTATCTGTCTACCTGGTTGGCGCTTACACGTGTAGGTGACAGGGGCGTGAGATCATTCAGACGGTGCCAGAGTGGAAAGGATTGGACATCAGGCACCGTTGTACTTCATGGGATCCCAAAACATGTGTGGAGGGAGCCCAGCCCAGATGTGCCCTGCTGATGAGAAGAGGTAGAGACCAGAAGGAGGATTATAGGACAAAGGTCACTGAGAGAGAGAAGGGTGAGAATTGGGTTTGCACAAGAAATGGCCCCGACCAGCAGTTTATAGCCTGAGCTTCCAAGCTCCCAGCCAAGGTCTGCCCTGCAGGTCCTCGTTTCTCTGGACCTCACGGCCAGTCTCATAGCTGGGAAGGAAAGGGGCCAACTGCAGAGTCACGTGGCCTCCTCGGCCTCCGTCCCCCTTGATTGTGCTTGTTCTGGCTTCCTAGAGTGGCTGGGCAGGTGAAGGCTGCTAGGCAGTGGCCAGCAGTTGTCCCTCCAGCCTGGCAAGCCACCCTAGCCCTCCACAGCTCTAGCCACATTCCCAGCAGCAGCAGGCGGGTTTCCTTTTGTGGAGCCTCACCAATCAAATCAGTCCTGTTTGCTTTGACATCACAAGTCTTCCTGAAGCAAAGGATGCCAAAACAAAGAAACAGATCAGTGGGGCAAGAGAGAAAAGTCCGACAACCCAGAAGAATGTTCTCTTATGATGAAGGTGACTTTTATAAATTCCACCAGCAGGCCTGGGGCAGAGGGACTGCTTAGGAAAAAATAACGTCCTGTTTCTACCTCACTTTCTGGACCAACATTAATGCCTGGAGGTCTCAGTGGGGTGGGGGTGGGGGGATATAAATGTGAGCATGGGAAAAGGTAGGCTTTGTTAGCGTGATTTGGGGCTAGAAAGCCTTACCTTTCTTCGTGTGACAGGGAGGCAGTTAACAACGGGACTCATAAACTTGACTGTACAAACGGTAAAAGCTCTGTGTCCCCAAACACCATGGTTATTTTCCTTCCTTGAGTGTCCCTGGAAGGAAAGGGAAGTCACTTACAATCCTCTCAACAAAGGGGGTGAAGCCATGATGGAAAGAAAAGAAGGGAACTCATCAGTGACACTTTAGGAGGTCAGCTGTGCCACAGGCTAGAGTAGGGGCTATGACGGAAGAGACCCCAAGAGCTGTTGCCAAGAGGGCCATGACCCTGCCCTGTTCTTCCATATCTGGGGAGGAGTTTTGGGGACCCTGCTAGTCTCCCCGTCCCTGCGGTCCAGTGTCCTGAAGGAAAGGAAACAAAGATATCATGTCACTTGGCCCTCGTTCAGCTTAGAGCTGATGGTCTGCCTAACTGGCCGGAAGGAGGGGATCTTCTCCTTCTAGACAGGGCATGTGGCCTAGGATGGAGCCCTCGGGACCTTCCCAGGAGTTGCCTTTCCTGTTCTGTCTTCCCTGCCTGTGTCACAAAGGAGGGACTCAGTGCCACACTGCCTTCCATAGCCAGTGGCTGCATGCCAGGCCCCAGTGCCCACAAGAAACAAGATTTGACCTGATCTAAGGAACAGTGGGGCCGCCAGCCTCACAGAGGCGCTTGAAAAGTGGCTGGAAGCCTTCCAGCTCCTTGGTGCCAAGGGAACTCTTTCTTACTCGCTGTCCCTCAAGAGACCAGGGAGACGCCCCGGCAGTTCCTGCAAATGGCAAAGTCCATTTATAGCCCCCTTTCTACATCCAGGCTGCCATCCGAGGAGTAGCAGTCTCAGAGTGGTTCCTGGATGCTGCAGTGACCTCTATATAGTCACTCATAGCCATGGTTCCCAGAATCAAGTAGAGACTTTTAAGGATGATAGATAGCTGGGGCTAACGTGGCTTCTGGGAAGAGAACACATACCTGGGGTCATCTGAAAAAGGACCCACAGAGTCTACAAGGCTGACAGAAGGGGTGAGCCCCTGGGGAGAGGACCCCTCCTGCGGGAAGGAGAAGCAAATCCCACAAAGACCCATTGTTGGAGGTCATGGAGGACCCTGACCAGTATCTGGGATTCTGACTTGGGCCCCTGCACAGGCCCTGGAGATCCATGCCTGAGCTCCATGGAGAGCTGAAACCCAAAACAAATGCACCCAGGACCACAGAGTCTGTCAGTAATGAGTCTGGTACACAATAAGAACTGATTCTGAGCCAGGCGGTGGTGGCGCACGTCTTTAATTCCAGCACTTGGGAGGCAGAGCCAGGCGGATCTCTGTGAGTTCGAGGCCAGCCTGGTCTACAGAGCGAGTTCCAGGAAAGGCACAAAGCTACACAGAGAAATCCTGTCTTGAAAAACAAAAAAAAAACCAAACAACAAAAAAACAAAACAAAACAAAAAAACAAACAAAAAAAAACAAAAACAAAAAAAAAAAAAAAGAACTGATTCTGGCTTCTCAAGCCAAAATGGAATAGTGCAAAAGGATGATCACATGACTCACATCATGGCCAGTTGAAGTACAGAACTGATGGAAATGGAAGGTCACTGAACAGTTGAGCACAGCGACAGAACCATCCAGGAGAAAAGGATGCTACTTCCCATGCCATGCCGAGCAGCTCAGCACGCATGCCTAATAACACCCGTCTCAAACACCGGGTGCTGCTGGTACCACTGTCACCATGGCCACCACCACCCTTTGTGGCCACTGCTTCCACCATCAACATCACCCTAAGAATCAAACACTACAGCCTGAAACAATTTGAACCAGAACTTACGGTCTCTGGGCTTCAATCTCCTCTTCCACAATGACAGTCCAAAGTAGCTAAGGGTTGAGCTTACCAACCAACAGTGACCAAGAGTGTCTCCAGATCTTGCCAAATAAACCAAGGGAACAGAATTGTGTCAGGGACTACTGTTGCTCTACACCATCCTGTTTTCCACCTTCCACAGCCACCAAATTGCTTGAGGTGAGTGGAGGACTTTTCTGGATTCCATCCTCCCATGGCCACCTGAGAAAAATGCTTAGACCGTCCCTCTTGAGAGGCTGGGTTCCTGCCAGGAACATGAAGAGGGCCATCTTACGTAGCCCAAGATGCACTTCTCTTGGCCCTGTACAACCTCATCCACTGTGCAAAATCTCTTTCACTTTCCCACATCGCTCATTTCCTTTGCTCTTCCCTTGGATTCTCAGCAGCTCCCTTTCAGGTGCTCAGTGCCTCATCTGATGCCATGTGTGCTTTGTACTGTGCGCACACACACACACATACACACACAGACACACACATACACACATAAGCATGCACACACACATACACATACATACACACATAGACACGCACACATACACACAGAGACACATAGACACACACACATACATACACACACATACACACAGAGACACATAGACACACACACATACACACATAGACACACACACATACAGAGACACATAGACATACACATACACACACATACATACACAATACATACATAGACACACACACATACACACAAACACACACACACACACACACACAAACACACACATACACGAGATAAACAGTGGGGTAGGACAAGCCCTAAGTCTACATTGTAAGGAATCTCTCTGGGTGGATACTTGTTGACAAGATGGAAGGAAGACATTGCTCTTTTCAACACACAATGTTCTTAATTAGGATTATCATGAAGAGTTCACAAATTACTGATTGACTTTTCTGTAGATCCAAGACCAGGTCTTTCCCATGAGCACATGCATCGGGCTGAAGTCATGGTTCTCTCATAGCATATGTCTCCTACGTCAGTGTGATTCCCAGTCCTAGTTTATATCTACACCCTGCCTCTACTCTTTTCCTTTATTCTTCTCAGTCATGGCCTCTTGTTATAGTTTATGTTTCATTACTTTCTGGTGTGAGGCGAGGCGTGTCTAAAGACGTAGATGGAGAAAGTCTTTCTCTTACATTTGAGATCAGTGTCTTCTAATGGGTTGCCTCTCCCTGAGTTCATGGGAACCTTCGGAAGGCAATAGTTGAATCACACCCATTTTCTTGCTCACCTTTCCCACTCCCTCCCCTTACACACACACACACACACACACACACACAGTCTGATGCTCACTACTATGTTCACCTGCTTAGTATTTGAAACGTTCTTCATGGCTGATTCTCTTAGGCATAGAATATTATTTCCTTGTGTCTTTTTCTCTTTCTCCCTCTGCCTCTTCTTCCCCTTTTCCTTCTCTTCCTTCTTCCTCTCCTCTTCCTCCTAAAAGACAGCACAAAGCAGGAAACTGGTGCAGTTTACAAAGAGCTCTCTGCTGGGCCCTTCAGTATTCATTTACACTTTGGCACTGAATTCCCCTTTAGCAAGAAAGAGCCTATGGTATTCTGAAGGGCAACTCCAGCCAAGAATAGGGGAAATTAGGAGCTTTGGCCTCCAAAGTGTGTGTGCTGTTAACTTCTGTTATATAATTATGGCTCAGGTTAGGGAAGAGGGGCCATGAGGCATGGTCCCCTTGGTCTTTGTCTTAGTCAGGGTTTCTATTTCTGTGGAGAGACTCCATGACCACGGCAACTCTTAGAAAGGAAAACATTTAACTGGGGTGGCTCACTTACAGTTCATAGGTTCAGTCCATCATCATCATGACGGGACATGGCAGCATGCTGGCAGACATGGTGCTGGAGAAGGAGCTGAGAGTCCTACATGTTGCAGGCAACAGGAAGTGGACTGAATGTCACACTGAGTGAAACTTGAGCAAAAGAGACCTCAAAGCCTGCCCCCACAGCGACACATCTCCTCCAACAAGGCCACATCTCCTAACAGTGCCACTCTTTTGAGGGGCCATTTTTTTCAAATCACCACAGTCTTATTTGGGGCTTTATGATCCAGCCTTGTCAGCTCTTTGCCTTCCCTTTGAAATCACCCTCCTTTTTTCATCTGCATCCTCCCGCTTCCTTCTTCTGCTGGGCCATGGGCTCCATGGAGAACATTAGTACTGTGCTCAGTGAATTGTTCTGAGAGTAACCCCATTTGAATGTTCTGATATTAGGGGCCACCCAAAGCACTCTGATGATCATTACCACCCTTTAGATGAGGAAGGTGGGGCTTACACATGATTATCAATAGAGTCTGGACCAGAAGTAGCATATGGTGCCAAGAAATCTCTGGGTGCAACACAGCCCTCACCTCAGGCCCTCAAGATGAACGCCCATCATTGTTGCCATGTTCAGGTTCATGCTTTCTTTTGTTCGTACATATGTGGGCATCATCTGATCATTCACTTGGGCTCTGCCACAGCCTGACAGGATTTTCCCTCTCTCTGTCAGTGAAACCTATCAGTGGAAAATGCCAAGAAGTTCTGAACTGCCCTGGGAAAGAGTGAGGGGCCAAGGGGGGTCTGCAGGTGTCCACAGGCTCCCCCTTTTAAGAAACTACCTTTGGGTTAGGCAGGGCTGGGCCCTTCTGAGATGGGTTGCATCCATATGTATGCATGGGGCATAGAAATGAAATGTAGGATCTTTCACATCACTTCTTCTCTTGCTTGTAAGCAATTCCGGATTAAAATTCACATTCTCTTGGAAATTCCAGAAAAACTAAACTTTAAAGGAAGTTTTCATGAAATAATGGAGGAACTGAACCCACCACCCTGGCCTCCGGATACCTCTCACAGAAGGTGAAAGAAGGAGGTTTTGAATGATCAAAAGGTTAGATCAGTGCTTCTTCCCTTCAGTACTTCTCAGCACCAGGGGACCACCTGGGGACTTTGAACAAATTCTGAGGACTGGGCTGTGGCCCCCTGATGTGCTCAGGCCATGGTGCACAGGGCCACTGGCCCTAGATCTAGATCAGCCACCTGGAGCTCTGAAAAGCAATTTTAAGTTTTGAGCTGAAAATTCGCCATCACCTGACTCCTGATGATTAATAAGATTCAGAGGGAAAAAAATTATCTGCTGAAAGTCAGAGGTAAAAATGTTCTACCATTGATGGATGAATGTAAAAAGAAAAAGGCTTTGATTTGCTCGAAGTCATCCTTCAGGGTGGGTTTTTTTCCTTCTTCTTGCCGCTGTGAGAGTGCTAAAGCCTTCTGAAATGAATTAGATTCTCGCAGCAAAGGTTGATTAAATGCAGGACCTAGGGAGGAGCAGTCGGAATTGAAAACCAGAAGCCTGTGGTTGCCTTGCCTCTTGAGCGGTTTCTATATTTTTCACAGATACTTCTGCAGCAGTATTGAACTCATTTATCCTCGCCACTCCTCCCTTGCTGCCTTAACCCAGGCCTGGCATCTTCTTGCCGCCTTGTTAACAGTCCCCTAACTAATCTCTCTGCCACTGACCTTCTGCGTCTTCCATCATTCTTTGCGTTATGTCCTGAGAGAGAGTTCTAGAGCAGGTATTTGGTCATGTCGTGCTCCAGCTTACCCCACTCGCCACGCTCCCCACCCCCGCACCCATTGTGTTTGATTTCCTCACCGCATTTAAAATGAAATGTGAACTTCCCAGTAGAAGGTATAAAACCATTTGCTGTCAGGACCCCCTCTCTGCCCTCAGACCTCAGTCGCCGCCGTAAGTCCTCAACCCTCCATGTTCCACATGCCAAAGCCAAGTAGAATAGCTCACAGTTCCCAGTCAAGTTGTGGTCTCTCATGTCCCTGCATCATCGTTTGGAAGGCTGTCCCACAGGTGTCTCTCTAGGGGAGTTCCTTTGAAGTCCAATTTGGGCTGATGGCTTCCTGCCTGCTCCCATGGTGCCCCGGCGGTGGTGGAGACCTTGACACTGTTCTTGACACACTGTGTTTTGAGCATTTGTTTACTTGACTATACTACACTGTGACCCCTTAACATCACCCCAGAACCCAGCCCACCACCCGCCCACGGGCGGTTTTACATAAAAGGGGCCAAGAGCACCCCCACCTCCCCACTGCCTTCCATCAGCGCTGGCAACTGGAGTTAGTTAGTTTGCGTGGGTCCAAGAAAATAAATCTTTGTCCTATATGGTCTCTCATTTCCCCCAAGGTTAACAAAATGCCATGGAAAAGTACTGCTGTCAGCTGGGGGTGTTGCCTTTTATACTGTGACACTCAAGGCGCCAGAGGGCAAGTCTCATGCTTCCGCACCCCTCCGCGGTCCACACTATCTGGGGCAGGTGCCCAGGAAATGTCCAGTTCTCAATTATGTTGAACTAAGAGTTTTGGGACACATTCTAAAATGTTTTCTTTAAAGCCAAAATTTAAAAGTCTCACCTTTTATTGAAGATGCTTGGTACATTAAGTACTGTACCAACACTCACCATTACCAGCCCCTTGGAGGTGTTCACCTGTAAAAACAAAACAAAACAAACAAAAATCTCCAGAGTAAGGTGTTTACTAGGAGTCACGATGTAGCATATACATGGTACCTGACAAATAAACACTAGCAACTATTGTTATAGAATAGAGAGAATGAATAGAGCTATGGTAAATATTTAATGAAATACACTGTCTCTAATTTATTCATTCATGTATTGACCCATTCTTTCATCCAATCAACCTTGCCTCAATTCACAAATATAGCTATGCCTAGGTCTGGGCTCAGAGTCACAAAATCAGACACAAGCCATTTTTGCATTAGAGGACTGACGTTCTACTGGGAAACACACATTCAATACACACTTGGAAGTGTTTCCAGAAGACTAAAAAGATGGTATCAACATGGACCTGAGACAGGGTGGTTCTCAGTCTTGACATTGCTCACCATTCACTCACCTATCTCCAGTTCCCAGCACAAAGCTAGAGGAGTAGTGACATTAAATGTTTATTGAGAGGAAAACTAAAAGCTGCTGGTTGCATATTGTACCTATTTCTCCATTGTTTGTTTCTTTCTTAGTTTATTTGTTTATTTAATGCATGTGTCCTTATGAGTATATGTCCACACACATACTTACATACTTACTATGATAGTGTGTGTGTGTGTGTGTTTGCGCGCGTGTACACACATATAATAAAGAAGGATGCACTGGAATGTTTTCCTAGGGCATCTCAGTTTAAATTTACATCACCATCTGTCTTTCTAAGACCTCAGCAGAAAGCAGGACTGTGAGCGCACATGGCATCAGTTAGGATGTACAGATCAGACAGTCCAGTGGCTGCTGTGAATGCCATCACTCTTGGCCAGGGTATGAGTGTCTTACATCATAGCTCCCATGCTCAGGCAAAGGCACTTTCACTTTCAGTAATGAAAAAGTATCTCCATCATTTATCCAGCCCCTCATGAGAAAGAGAAAGGACATCACACCAGGTGCCAGGTGTGATTTAACAGCAGAGGGTACCCGGATTGCGCTGCAGGTGCACTGTCACCCCGACTTGATGTCTCCATGAGAAGGCCCAGCCAGGCCCAGCCGGGAGACCCCTGACTGATACCTGTTTGATTTCACAGTACTGGATTAAATGTGAGGGAGGTAGAGACCAGAAGGCAGGCTTTCGGATGTCACTATGACCTTGGTTGGGGCTCATTCTGCTGCCAAGGTGAGTCACCTGTAAGACAGTGACTCGTCAGCTCTGCCAGGCTTCATGATATCTAACAGTGCTTGAATTCTGCAGCAGCCGAGATGAGCCAACCGTCGCCCTTCGTTCTGCTGGAGGCTTTTGAGGAAGCATCAGAGGACCCAGACACTGGAGGCTCCTTTAAGAGCTGCTACATCTCTGTGCCCTCCAGCCAAAGGGCTGACTAAATGCCAAGGAAAAGATTCAGGACCCAGGCTGGAAGACTCGGGTCAAGTCTCAGATCGGCCGCCACACCCTGCATGACCCCAAGCATGCCGCCTTTCCCTGTGGACCCCTCTTGTCCCATATGTAGAGTGAGAGCTGGTTGAGTCCAGGAGGTGTGACTTCGGCATTCCTGGTGTAAAATGCTCACAAAGAGTGATGGCGTCTGTGATTTCAAAGGGCCAAGTCTCTCGGAAAAGCTGATTGGGCCAGAGAGCAAATCCCACTGCTTTCCCCTAGCACGCTACAACTGCCACGTACTGGGGCTCTTGTGCTGAAGAGAGACCCTTCCCAGCATTCATGCCTTTCTTCAGAAAGTAATGGCCTAGAGGGATGGTTCAGTGGTTGAGGGTGCTCACTGCACAATCTTGAGACACGGAGTTAGAATCCCAGCACCCATGTAACATGCTGGACTTCGTGTGCATGCCTGTAACTCCAGCTCCGAGAACAGCAGAGAAAAGAGGCTCACTGGGCTTGCTAGCTTCCAGTCTAGCCGAGAAAATACAGGCCCTAGATTCAGGGAAGACCCCACCTCAATGGAATAGGTGGGAGCGATAGAGGGGTTCACCCAAAATCTTCTGGTCTCCACATGTGTGCACCTGTATATCAAAATATACTCACAGGGACACATACATACGTGCATAAAATAAATAAGCCAATAATATAAATATTAGGGAAATAAATTAATTTTACATTGTTTTGAATTTTTTTAATGTACAAAAACATTATAATTGTGGAACCAGGACAAAGGCTGCATCTCAGAGGGGGTCTTGTAGAACCCAGTGACACTCTCTTTTCTGAGATTCTAGGATGGGTTGGGGAGCTCACCTTCCCTCTTTCCAGTCACTCCCCTCATCCAAAGCAACAGCATCCCTGGCCCCTGGGATTGGGCTTTCCATCAGTTTAAACCAGAAGGGCTAGTTCTCTGCGTGCTCAGAAAGGGTGTGGGGCTTGGCGTGGCGACCCTTGCTTGCTCAGGGTGTACAGACCAAGTGAACCCCGCTTTTCTTATTGCCCTGCTTCCCTTTTCTGTCGTATGATGCCCATATATGTCTCTCATTGAGTTCTTCTACCTGTTGGATATGATTACCTGTGGGGAAGGGCAGGTGTGTGGGGGGGGGGGGGGGGGGGACCCATAGAGCTGTGGGTTCTCAGAATCAGAACGACAATACACTCCCATTTATCTACTATATGTCTGCACACGTTGCGTTACAGTCTTCTCCAAGGCGTAGATGGAGAGCCCGGCACATGGCATGGATCACCTCCTCCCTCTCCTTCCAGGTGAACCCACAGAGAGCCTGGCTTCGGGGTGGGTACTGACGCTTTGGTTTCCCGATGCCTAAAGAGGGATATGGGGTGGGGGTGGGGCTGCTGGATTTGGGAAGGGAAGAGGGACGTTCTGAGATGTTTCATCCAAACTTCGGCAAGCTCAAAATGGATCCTTCAAGGCGAGCGTCAGAAGCCAGAGCTGAATGAAACCAGATCATCCTAGGTCACCGCAAGCGGGAATCCACCTCTTCGTGTGGTATTTGTGGAGTTGCCCATCAAAACGACTCCTGCCACCTCTGTGGTCATTATCATCACCGTCACTGACAGATGAGTAGTGTAGTGTCCTGTGATGGACAAAAACAGCATTCACAACCATTATCTAATCTGTGTGTCATAACTGTCCTGTAAAGTAGGCATAGAGGTTTTCTTTCCAACCTATCTCTCTGGGTGAAGACGCCATACTCAGCAGCCTGTGGGGAGCCACATCTTGCCCAAAGCTACCTGGAAGATAGAGCACACAGGACTTGAACCTGGGTCTCATGAGGCCCGATCAGTGTTTCTTGGAAAGCATATTTAAAGTTCCTTGGGAAAACTGGTACCCAGGAGGGAGAGCTGCTGGGTAGATGAGCTCTCAGTTCATGTTATAGACAGAAAGTAGAGGCTCTGAGTCCGAGGGAGGTGGCTGGCTGATGGTCCTTATTGCTCTAAGGGAAGCAAGCAATTTTCTGGTTGACTTGCTTTGCTGATTACAAGTCAGCTAAATCTTCAGGTTAAGTTACTGTCACACACACACACACACACACACACACACATAAATGGTAACAATTAAAGATGTGCCTTCTGCTCTGTTCAACTGGCTGGGGTCTATAGAACTCAGGGACACTTACAGGAGGGATCACTCCCTCTGAGGCCAGCCTTGCCCTCTGGTTCTCTTCGTGAGACCATGAGGAACCCCCTTATTCTCAGCAGAACCCCTCCCTGTGTGCATTCCCTCCTCAGGCAACCTCTCCGTGAATCAGCACACCAAAGGCTTAGAAACATGAATGTGAAGGGCCAGCAAGTCCAATTGTGATCATGGATGCTCTTATGCCAGGCCTCCAGCAGGCATTTTGGACTCACCCACACTGCCCCTACATCCTTTCTGCCTCCACATCCCTCCACCAACCACCTACAGCCTAGGAAGTTGCCACTCTGTAGGTGCCCACCTGATGCCTGGTTGGCAACTCCCATCTTTCTGGTGTGGTACCTTTCTCGTCGTCCCACATCCCACCCTAGGAAACCACCCAGTCCTCCGGCCTTCTTCTACCACTTCCTGCCATGACCTCCCATACAGTCTAGACGGCAGGATCAACTCTTTATTTGCTGGTCAGTTTTGAACAAATTGCCTTAGGGCATTTGGCTCCTGAGTGTGGGTTCTATGACTGGCCACCATATAATTCTTCCTGTTCATAGAATCATGTCATGTGGGTGCTGGAAGGGACCTTGAACGGCCCTATTTCACAGCTGAAGTCACAGGATTGGAGCGGAAAAGCCAGTTACAGCCACACAGCTCCCTACTTGAACTACCTTCTTAGTGATCTCTCTTTAACTCTTCCCCCTTTGCTGGTCTCCCCAAATGTGAGTCGACCCCCAAAACAGGAGTAGAGATTTGATGCTTCTGGAGCCTGAGGTATAGGTAATAAAAGCAGATGCCTCATCCCAAAGGAGGCAGGAGGATTCTCGCTTGCCGCAGCATCTTGACCGTTTTCTGTCAGGCTACGCTCTCAGTCTCAAAGATGAGCTGATATAACTTCCCCAATCCTAGCATACTTCCAGCCTCCTGCTGTCTCATCCATTCAGGCTCTCATACTTCCCCTGCTTATTTGTTCTAGCCTCATAGAATTGCCTGATCGGTTTACCAAAAGGCCATCCCTGAGCATGTCCCTCTTCTTTTCTGGAACAGTCCAGTGGCTTCCCGTTACCTGCTGATCACCTGCAGCTGGGACCACAGCCCTCCACACTGGCTGCCAATGTCATCCCAGCTGTGTTATCTGAAAACTCTTTTCCTCAGGTGTCCCCCATTTTCCCCAAACACACCTCATACTTCCCCCGTGTATCGCTTTTGCCCAGACAGCTGCCATTGTTTAGACAGACTTCCAGTCTCTTCCATAAAGGCTATTCAGTTCTCAAGGCTCACCATAAATGCCACCTCCCCATAAAACATTCTTCCTCAACCCGTGAGACGCCTCAGAGGTCTGTGTGGTATCTTTCTTCCCATTCATCAGATTCCCCTTTCTTTCACAACCATCAAGACCCATGTCGTATGTCTCCACCAGGCTGGGGGTGAGAAGGCGAAGACCTGGACCTTTCCAGTTTGGCATTGGCTATGCCCAGCTCTACAGCCTATAGGAGAGCTGTCTGCACAGTATTTGCTCAATAAATAAATTCTTTGAAGTGCACTCATTACAAGGCTGTCCCTGGATTATCAAGGTTAATATGGATAATTAAGTTGAATTATTAACCTCCAAATGATTACAATGAATCTAATCTGACCTCCGCCCTCCGTAGCGTCTGGCTCTAATGACTTCTGGCCTAATTACCCTCTGGAAGCTAGAGGCTTGGGTTCTTGTCACAGGAAAGAACCCTAGGAAACTAGCCCAAGAAACACATTTAGCTCTCTCATATCCGCAGTTGGCCGGAAGAAGGTACGGAACACGGAGGTTCATCATGATTGACAGACACAGGCGGAGGCTAGCCAGGAGCAGCAGGCCCGTGAAGTGGCCTGCACTCTGCCTTGTGTGGCCTTTAAAAACAGCGAGTGCCTTTGCCAGTGGCCATGGCCTTTGTTCACATCCGGCCTTCCTTTCTGCCCCGCTCTGTGGTTCCGGAATAACCAGCCAGCGTGCTGAGAGCAGTGGGGCTGTCTGCAAGTGAATGCTGTGGAAGAGTCTCACATTTTAGACTTAGAACATCTCTGTCAAGCAGCCCACTTACGATCCTGCAGACTTTTGTGTTCTCTATCACAAGTGACAGCCAGGCTCAGGCCCTCT
>CABHPH010111656.1:1711-48029 GCA_902168325.1 Peromyscus nudipes
TTCTGTCTCACAACTGCTAATGCAGTGTCCTCTCTGCAACTGGTACTCTGTTGATCATAAAAGGACTGCAGTGCCCTGAGTAGAATTTGATGCTGATTTTAAAAGTTCTGGCAGCAGCAGAAATCTAATCCATCCGCAGGGTCTCAGTTACCATCTTGGCTCATGGTTCCCAAAATGAATCTTCATTCCTGCTCTAGTTTCTTTTCTGTTACCATGATAAAACACTCTGAGCGAAGCAGCTTAGGAGGAAAAGGGTCTATTTGGCTCACACATCCAGGTCACAGTCCCATCATCGAGGAACATCAGAGCTGGAACTCAAGCAGGAGCTCGAAGCAGAAGCCATGGAGGAACACTACTTGCTGGCTCCCTTCTACAGCCAAGGACCGACTGCCTAGGAATGATGTTTCCCACAGTGGACTGGGCCCCCCTACTCCAGTTAACAATCAAGGAAATCCCTACCTCCTCCAACCTCAGCCATGTCCACCTCCAATCTGATGAGGTAATCCCTCAGTGTCGGCTTGCCTCCCAGATGACTCTAGGGTGTTCCAAGTTGACAACTAAAGCTAAGCAAGACAGTTCCTACTGTTGTCTTGTGCACCCAGCTTCACCTCACAGAGGATCTCTCCTTTCACTTCCTCAGCAATTCTTACAGAAGCCATGCCAGGCCTCTCCACTGTCCACCCTCTGCTGCTTTCTTAGCAGCCTCCTCCCCCAATGTTCTTCCCTTTGTTTCCTCAATACCACAGAGTTGACAGTTGGCAGTAGCAGGGCCCAAGACAGGGGGAGGGGTGGGGATGGAGTTTGGGGTTTGCAGTGCTTCCAGAATAATCTGCATGCTTACAGAAATTCAAATTCCTACACCTCCCCTCCGCCCCCATGCATGTCACACAATTGATGTGAGGTAGAGCAGAAATCTTCACTTTTAGTAAATCAAGTGATCCATCCCATCCTGGCAGTTAGCCGTCGGCACATTGACACTCAAGGTCTTGGCAGCCATCCTTTCTACAGCTATCTTCTGGGGTTCCTTTCCTTCAAGCCTAGTGGATGCACTAGAGAGTTTACCTGTCTGCCTGTTTCCACGCTTTTCCTGAGAACATGCACGCAGGCAGGCCCTGGGATCACCATGGGAAAGGAAGAGGGGATAGCAACAAGCATGAATGGGACTGCGGACTGTTGTGGAATATTTGTTCACACTATGAAGATGGATCTTTGCCAGGGTGCCTTCTGATTGGTTTAATCAAGAGCTGAATAGCCAACAGCTAGACAGGAAGAGGTTATGCAGGACTTCCAGGGACAGAGAGGAACTCTGGGAAGAAGAAAGGCAGAGACTCCAGCCAGAGGAGTCAGACATACAGAATGGGAGAGAGGTAAAAGCCACATGGTAGAACATAGATAATAAATAAAAATATGGGTTAATTTAAGTTTTAAGAGCTAGTTGGCTGGGCTTGCTGCAAGCTTTAACTGTGGCTTCTGCTCTCTACTGTGAACTCTTCTGGAAAGGAAGTTGCCCACGCTCATGCACGCAACATTTTGGTCTATTTTCTGGCGATCACCTGACCCCTCTCCATGGAGCATCCTCTTCTGCAGATAGAATCAAAGCCAAACAACTGCAGTGTTTTATGTTTCTTGGGACATTAGAAGGTGTGAAATTCTAGGACACCACACCACAAATGTTAGGGATCTAAATAAAGACATCCGAGAAATATCATATCAGCTAGGTTCCCCTTAATCCCAGTGACTAAAATGGGAGAGTGTGAGCTTTAGGCCAGCCTGGGCTACATAAAAATGAAATGAAAACAAAATGTGTTTGTTTTTGCTCTTTTGGGGGACCCGCCAACCAGCTCCCAAATAAATCACACACAGAGTCTTATTCTTAATTATAAATGCCCGGCCTTAGCTTTACTTGTTGCTTGCCAGCTTTCCTTAACTTAAATTATCCCATCTACCTTTTGTCTCTGGGCTTTTCCCTTTCTCTATTCCTGTATACTTTTTCTTTCCTTCTTACTCCATTTCTGGCTGTGTAGCTGGGTGGCTGGCCCCCGGAGTCCTCCTCCTTCTCTGGCTACTTCTCTTTCCTCTCAGATTTCTCCTTCTATTTATCCTCTCTGCCTGCCATCCCCACCCATCCTTTTTCCTGCCTTGCTATTGCCTGTACAGTTCTTTATTAGACCATCAGGTGTTTTAGGCAGGCACAGTAGCACCACTTCACAGAGTTAAACAAATGCAACATGAACAAAAGTAACACACTTAAAATAATATTCTACAACACATGTTGTCAGCCAGGAAACTATTGTTCTGTCCAGGAACAATTGTGCTTCTTGTGGTTCAATGGCGGGGTCAAAAGCCTTACCCAGCCTTCCTTGGGAGGCATCTACTTCCTGTAAGGCTGGTAATTCTATTCACGGGCCGGCCCATCTGTGCTCCTTCACACACAGTCTCTTCTACTGCTGTCTGGGCGTCTGGTGTCTGCTCTGTGACACATTCAAACCATCTGACAGGATCTGCCTGTACTGTGCCTGTCACTCACTGAACAATAAGGACAGACACTGTGGGGCAGAGTTTCTGATGAGCATCTGGCCATCTTTAGACCAACTAAAAGACCACTAACCTTTGTTTGTATCGAGACAGTTGTGGCCAGAGTAACAAGACACAGGGGAGGAAGCATAACCATGAGGATCCATCTGTGTTGCTTTCCTGGGCTCTTCTCTGGGACAGCCTGTTTCGCTCAGGTAGGAGTCTGCACAGGTGAGTAGGGCCTGTCGAACTCACTTGGTCAGTACGTTGCCCCCTCTATACACTTGCATGAGACTGAATTCTGTTTTGCCTTCTCTGCTTTCCTCACTGGGTTACACGATCAGATCATCAAGGCCCGATCTCACTGAACTCTGGATTCCTGTGCCTCTTAGAGCAGACAGTTCCTCTCTGCCTAATTGCTGATATGAATGGACTATGTTTCTTCAGAGCCACTTCATTTCCATCGAGCCAGTTCCTTAGGCCACCTCTAAATGAATATCCTGCCACTAAGGCTAAGTCCTGTTTGTGAGAGCTCACAGGTTCCTGTGTTTGGACACCTGGTCCCCAGATGACAGAACTGTTGGGGGGGGGCGGGTTGTGAAACCTTCAGTAGGTAAGGCCTACCTGGTGTGTAACGAAATGCACCACAAGCTTCAGACACCATGGACAGGGCCCCAGCTGCCTTGGCTTCCCTCCATGATGAACTTGTCTCCTTAAACTGTGGTCCAAGACAACCTTCTCTTCCCTCAAGTTGTTACTAATGAGAAATGTAATCAGTTCACCATCCAAAACCAAATTCATCTCACTCTTTGAACTAACTCCCTCGCTGATTTCTTTCATCTTACCTGACTGGCATGGCTTTCCAAACCATCAGATTCGAAAATGTAATTTTTAATGCATTTCCCCATTCAAAGTGGTTACAGCTCCTTTAATTATATTTTAAAAGAATTTATTTTTATATATTCTTTATTTTTAAGTGTGTGTGTGTGTGTGTGTGTGTGTGTGTGTGTGTGTGTGCGCGCGCGCTGGGAACCAAACTTGGGTCCTTCACAAGAGCAGTAAATGCTCTTAACTACTGAGCCAGCTCTCCAGGCCCTGTTTTCAAAGCAGCTTGTCACTTCCATATTTCTTCTTTCATGCATTTCTGGAACATCTTCCTTGCTAACTTCTCACCTCCTCGATGCGTTCTTTTCCATCCAGATGCCAGACTACTGTCATATTAGTCTCCTTATGCACATCCATCATCACCACCCCATCAGACATTACTGTGTGCCTGCTCCATAAGGCTGCACACACACACAGTGTATGTACTTTTTAAGTCCAAGGAGTTGCATGCCAGGTTTGTAATAATGACCTAAAGATGATAAATACCTAAAAATTACAGAGTGAAATAATTACCAGTGTCAGCTAAGCCTGCACTAAGTCTTAATCTTGTTGCAAATCTTTAACGACTTCTTACATCCAGCGGAATCGACTCCAAAGCCTCTGTACCCAGCTTTGGGGGCATCTATAGTTCAACACCTTCTCATCCTGTGGCTTTGATTCCTAGCCTCTCAAAGCAGATGTTCTTTTCTCTTAACATGCCTCTCTCTCTCTCTCTCTGTCTCTCTCTCTCTCTCTCTCTCTCTCTCTCTCTCTCACACACACACACACACACACACACACACACGTCTTTATTTTTCTTAACAGGGCCTCTTAGCCCTCACTGCTAAAATTTTCTTTCATTCCAGAGGTAGAACAAGCCCTACCTTCTCCATGGGCTTTGTTAATTCTACTGTGTATCTGATTCCCCATTCCATCATTTCATATGTTTTAATAGCATCAATCCAGGTAAATTCTTATAAAATCCTGGAGGCTGTATCTCAGGTGTGTGAACCACACCCACCAAATCAAACTAGCTCCATGAATACACACAAGTGCTTATCACCAAGATAAACATGATGAAAGCAGTGTTTAAGGGAGAGTGGGATGGCAGCTACAAGCAGAAAGATTGAAAGGAAAAAGACCTGAGGTAAAGCATTTTGAAGATGGCAACACCATGCCTGGTGATGGTAGGGATGGGTAACTGGCTCCGCTGACTTACCCTGTGAGTTCAGACAAATCCATGGGTGTCTGAAAGCCGTCTGTTTGAGAGGGACGTACCCCGTCCATGCGATGCCTCCGTGAGGCAAGCCTCCTTCCGGGGCTTTAAATAACCCAGTCCCTTATCTAGCCTTCATCTTTACCTCTGCCACTGTAGTTCACCCCTCCCTCAAGAGACAGTCAGTAGTTCACAGGTCTCTTTGCTTCCGGCTACAGCTACACACTCCATTCCACAAGGAGAAGCTGGGCTCATTCCTACAAATGCAACATGAGTCATGTGTCCAAAGCCAGCACCCTAGTGACTTCTCAAGGGACTGGCAATGAAATCCCAAATCCAAGCCCTTCCACGACTTGGTTTGTGCCTGCTCTGACCCCACCGGGTACAGCCTGACCTCCCTCGGCTCCAGTGCTGACAGCCGTCCCCTTCCCAGTACACACCAAGCACACCCCACTTAGGCTTGCAAGCTAGACCACATCTGTCCACGCAGATTGCAGGTTCCTCCAGGGGTTGGGGGTGCGGATGCTCCTGCCAGAGAGCTCATTTCCCCTGTCATGTCTCAGCTCCCTGCCACCACTCACAGAATGACCCCAACACCCTGTCTAAATCAGCCCTGCCCATCCCTAACTCAGACTCTGCAACTAATCTCCTTTTAACACTGTGCCCCGCTTTGTCCTTTTAATTCATGGTTCTCATATCTGAAATTACTTTGATCGCTTGTTTGCTTGTCTGCTTCCTCCTGTGAAATATAAATTTCATGAATCAATGACCACTGAATCCTCAAGGCCCAGAGAGAAGCTGGTGAACAGAAGTCACATGATAAAAATGTGTTGATCATGTACCTGCTTCACGATATGTGGTGGTGGCTGGGGGCTGATTGGGGCTGTTTTAACTGATGTTGCTCAGGGTGCTTTCTTTGCAGGTGATGGATGATTGAGAAGCTAATAAAAAAAGGTGCTGGGTACCACAATAGTAACAAAATTGTGCTTTTTTTTTTAGTTTGTTTTTTATTTTTTTTAATGGAGGATGCTGGATGTCTTCCAATTTTGTCCCAGTGAATGCAGAACCTGGAACAAATGTTGCAGCTATTGATGCTGAGCATTCTGCTGTTGCTTAGCATGCCCGGTTGGTGTTGTACAGAAATTAACAGGTGTATTGGTCTGGAAACATTTGAACTTAATTTTCCTCCATTTCTATGGGGCTCATGCACTGTATTAAGTATGTGAGGTCTATCCATGTGGGATGGCTTACAAAAATCGATAAAATACTCTCTAAACAAGGAAAAGTTGTTGAGAAGTGCTATAAGGAAGACAGCACTAATAACCCTCTCTCAGAGATGGCTCTGCAGGTTAGTTTGACTGTCTTGCTTTTAGTTCAGTCTACCTAGTGCAACAGTGTTGCAGTCACCATTCAGACTAACTTTAAGAATATTAGAAAGCATCAGAATCATGTAAAACATTGTTTCCTGAGCCGCCTTTAATCCCAGCATTGGGGGGGGGGGGGGGGAGAGGCAGGTGGATCTCTGAGTTTGAGTCCAGCCTGGTCTATAGAGTGAGTTCCAGGACAGCCAGGGCTACACAGAGAGACCCTGTCTCAAAAAACCAAAATAAAATAAAGTATCATTTCCTTCTAACTTCCCAAGGATATACTGACTGAATCTACTGACTACAAGCCTGATTTCCTAGTTCCTGTGTCTTCCCCCGACTCGTGGTTATCAGATAAGGGATGATGAGGTACTGGGTGTGCAAACACAGCACGTGTACATAGGATGTTTGGCTAACAGTGGACTGCATATGTGATGGCGTGGGCATAAAGCAGAGGAATACATAGAAAGCTGGACCTAGGCCTGTGTAAGTGAACTCTATGGTGCTCAAATGTGAGATGATGCTAACACAGCCCTCAGAATGTAGTTCCGTCACTCTACACTGAACCATGGGGTTTTCTTCCTGTTTTAAAACATTTACTCATTTATTGTGTGTGGATGTGCTCACACATATATGTGGAGGCCAGAGGACAACTTGTGGGACTCAGGTCTCAACTTCTACTATAAGGATCCTGAGATTGAACTCAGGGTCATCAGGCTTGGTGACAAGCAGTTTTACTCACTGAGCCTTCTCACTGGCCCCTATGCCTCAGTTTACCAGCTGGAGTGGAGGAGCATGAACTCTTTTAGGGTCCATGTGTCCTCAGCTGAAAGAAGCAAGCCTCTTTTTCCTTAAATTCTTCTACACTCTGGAAGATCATTGTGATTGCCAAGTGGTTTCTTCTGTCTGGGGTATGTTAACCTGCAGAGGTTTAAATGGAGACAAACAGCAATTTCTCTTTATTCTGAATTCTTTCCATAAGTAATTTTAATGCTTGCATAAAATAATTCTGTCCAAAGAAACCCATTGCTTTGGATGCTAACCTAAAAAATAATAATGTAAGAAAATGCCCATCTTAAAAATTCAAAATCTCATCAAAATGCCCATCTTAAAACTCAATGAACTATGCCAGGTGGTGGTGGCACACGCCTTTAATCCCAGCACTCAGGAGGCAGAGGCAGGCGGATCTCTGCGAGTTCGAGGCCAGCTTGGTCTACCAAGTGAGTTCCAGGAAAGGCGCAAAGCTACATAGAGAAACCCTGTCTCGAAAAACAAAAACAAACAAACAAACAAAAAAAACTCAATGAACTAAAATTTGCACTTGAGGCAACTAGTGTAATCTGTGAGAAACACTTCTTTCACTTGGCGTTGTGAGCACTTCACACATGCCAGGCACTTTGGGGAATCCCGGATGTACTGACATATAAGCCAAACAAAACCTTCACCTTGTAAAGAGACGGCCTGCAGCCCTGTGGATTTCTGGGTCTTTTTACATACTTAACATTGTGTGTTACTCTCCATGAATTATTACAAAAAAATTACATTTAAAAAATAATGAAAGCTACTATTAGCTTTAAAAGTTTTTATTGTGTTTATTTATTTAAAATGTGTGTTTGTGTGTGCACAGGTGTGCAGGTATGTGTTTTTGTATAGATACATACATATACCACAGCACAGGTGTGGGGGTCAGAGGACAGCCTTCAGAAATCATTTCTCTCCTTCCACCAGATGGGATCCAGGATTTGAACTCTAGTCGTCAGGCCTGGCAACACTCTTAAAACAGTGTCATTGAGAATCACAGCACATTCATCCATTGGAAGTGAAAAGCCTGTGTTCTGCAGTGTGCTCACAAAGCTGTAAAGCCATCGTGACAGCTGATCTGGGACATTTCATCCAATAGAAGCTTACTAGCCATGAGTTCACCTCCGCTCCTCCCTGTCTCACTCATTCCTCGTACCTCCAACCTCAGACAATCATTTCTTTCCTTTCTGTCTACGCATTTGCTTATTCTAGACAGCTGAAAAAGCATGTCCTCTAACTGTAATGACAAGCCCTCTGACCAGCATCTCCCTTTGTCTTAGCCATCTGACCGCAGGTGACCACCACTCTGACCTCCTTTTCTACGACATCATTGTGTCAGACTACACATTTTAGATGATGCAACGTGTCTCTCTCTGCCTGGCTAAGTTCACTTAATGTCCTCAGGTTCATCCACCACATCATAAATGACAAGACTTCATTTCTTTTTACGACCACACAGTATTCCATCCTGTACACATACCACATTTCCTTTGCCTGTCCACCTGTTGGGACACACTTCATTGGATTCATTGTCTTTACCCTTTTTTTTTTTTGCATGGCACCAGGAAGAAACATGAAACAACAGTTTGTAACTCGAGTTTCTAATAGGTCTTTTAATAAAAAACAAAAACAAAACAAAACAACAACAACAAAAAAAAAACACAAAAAAACCTGGTACCAGATATTGGGGTAAATGCTGAAAGATCAGAGAGACAAAGAAACAAGCCACCTCTTTCCTCTGGGACTCCTCAGCCTGAAAGAACTTCTAGTTTCTGTCTCCTCACGCCTTATATACCTTTCTCCACCCAGCCATCACTTCCTGGGAGTAAAGGCATGTGTGCTTCCCAAGCAAAGGCATGAGATTTCAAGTGCTGGGATTCAAGGTGTGTGACTCCCAAGTACTGGGATTAAAGGTGTGTGCCACCACTGGCTGGCTCTGTTTCTCTCCTAGACTGAGTCAATCTCATGTAATCCAGGGTGGCTTTGAACTCACAGAGATCCAGACAGATCTCTGCCTCTTGAGTGCTAGGATTAAAGGTGTGTGTGCCACCACTGCCTGGACTCTATGTTTGATCTAGTGGCTTGTTTTGTTCTCTGATCTTCAGGTAAATTTTATTAGGGTACACAATATATCACCACAACAGTTATCGCTTTGACATACAGATTTCATTTAATTTGGCAGTATACTCAACAATGGGATTGCTGGATTATATGGTGGTTCCATTTTTAATAGCTGAGGCACTTCCATAATCATCTTTTCTACAATGGCAGCACTTACTGAACTCCCCACCAACCATGGCAAGGAGACCCATTTCTCCACATGCTCACCAGCATTTGCCATTCTTTGTCTCAGACAGTGAGACTAACAGGCATGAACAGATACCTCATTTTTGACTTCTATTCCCAGATGATAAATGATGCTGACTGTAGCCATTCCTATGTCCTCTTTTGTGAATCATCTCTTTGGGTCTTTTGAAGAATGACATTGTTTTAACTTGTTGGAAATCGCTGTGAAGTCTTGCTCAGTATAAGAACCTAGATACCCACATCTGCCCCTGCATTCTAACTGTTTAGATATCACCCATAGCTTCTGGGAAAGTAGGCTACCCATTCATGAGAGATATGAAAATGGAACAGGAACATAATACTTCCGGATCCTGAGGCCTGCATAGACTTGACTTTACCAGCCTCTTGCAAAGGTTCTAGAGTGCCTATGCCACCCTTGGAAACTGATGTGCAAAAGACAGTTATACTAACCTGTTCACTACTACAACAGAGCCAGACCTAAAGATGAGCCATGCAATAGTGAGCTTTCCCAAACCTCAAAAAGGCCTGACCCTCATTCCATAGCATATGGCTAATGGTGATGAGGAAAATAGACCACCAAAGTAGGGCACAAGGGGATCAGACATGCAAATGATACACTGACATCCTCTCACTAAACCCTTGTTTCTAGATCAGTCTTAGAACAGTGAGGATCTTGACATGCTTTACAAATGTTGACTCAGCTTCCCAGGTTGTTGATAAAAATTTTCCAACTGAAATTGTAGTGCACTTGTGAAGAGCGCTTAACTGACTAACAAGGCTGTAGGTCTTTCCCTGGCTTGATGGAGGGCGGTGAGCAAAGGTAGAGATATGTTAGGACTGTAAGATGCTCTGGGGTCTCCAGGCTCTGAGTTTACCAGGACTGGGGTGGGCCACGGTGCTGTGACAGGGTTACCAGGACCAGGGTGGGCCGCGGCGCTGTGACAGGGTTACCAGGGGTGGGCCAAGGTGCTGTGATAGGGTTATGGTGACTACTTCATCATTCTTAACTTCTGCACTTCTTTTTACTTTTCCCTCCCCAGCTCTCCCTCCCTCCCTCCCTTCCTTCCTCTCTTCTTCTCTTTATCCCTTCCTGTCTCCTTCCTTAGCATTTCCTTTGCGTTCTCTGACGTGCCAACACTGAAACTCCCCAGACTTGACCTGACCCCAAGCCTTGGCTTTTCAGAAGGTGTTACTTCAGACCAAGACTGCTTCCCATCCACTGGTGTTTAAGGCAACCTCAGGACTCCTTCCTGGGCTCAAGGCCTTTCGTAGCTTTGCAACTCATTCAAAGGCCAAAGTCCACAAACGGTAAACAAGGGCCCCCTGCCCTTCCAGCTGGGCGTCCACTCTTCCTGTGTAAATTTTGGTTGCCAGATTGGCCTCCTCTTGGCACCACCACAGGCGCTTTGGACAGCTGTGTTCACCACCTGGAGGGGCCCTCCACAAAGGCTCTATCCTTTCCTCTTCCACGGTCCTTAGCTCCCTGCTAAAGCGCTGCCTCCTTCCGAGGCCTCCCCTAGCTTTCTTGACTGTTTCTTTTTAGTTTAAAGCAACTTCAATTTCAGGTCCAGAGCTCCGTCTTCCCTCTGTCCACAGAACGTGTCAAGATCTGTCACCCAATGTGTCTCACTTACTGATTTGTTTACAGTCTGCCTTATTGGAACTAGAAATTAAGCTAGGAAAAAAGATTTTGGTCTATTTTACTCACTGTGAATTTTTCATCACTAGACCACACACCAGACACACACACACACACACACACACACACACACACACACACACAAATTGTTAAATGGAAAAAGTTAAGTCCTGAAACACTTTCACATGCGTCAGAATGAGTAAGATTGTGGCCAGTCAAGAAAACATGCTTAACGAGAGTAAATATGTGTTTCCAGAAAGTCATCCCGAGACAAATCATTCCATTAACAATGAAGGATCAAAAAAAATACTCCATTTGACAGTCAAAATTCTTTCCTGTGGGGGTGACTTCGGCGCCTCTGAGCCTATTCTAAATACTTTTTCTTTCTCTTCTAAGATAAAGGGAAGCTGTCAGCCTGAAATCACTTTTAGCAAAACAAACAAAATTAGTAAAATTTCAATAACCAATCTGATTTTACATCCCCCCTCAAGTAGCCTGGGCTAGCCTTGGGTCACTACATAGCTGAGGATGGGCTTGAACTTCCTGACCTCTTTGCCTCTACTTCTATCTGTGGTCCTGGTATTGAAGACACCATCGATGTTGAGGATCAAACTCACGGTTTTGTTCCTGTAAGGCAAGCATTCTACCAACTGGGTCATATCCTCAGCCCCCAATATAATTTTCTAAATGAAAATTTGTTGTGTAAGTACTTATACAAGGACCAAGAGTATGGACAATGTCATCTCTGCAGTTTTGAAAGAGTTTGAAGAAAGGGAAATCTAGACTATAGAGATTAAAATGGAAAAAAAAAGTCTATGTCATATGCTGGGTATGTGCACATGAGTGTGACTACCATATGCTGGGTATGTGCACATGAGTGTGACTACCATATGCTGGGTGTGTGCACACGAGTGTGACTACCATATGCTGGGTATGTGCACATGAGTGTGACTACCATATGCTGGGTATGTGCACATGAGTGTGAGTACCATATGCTGGGTATGTGCACATGAGTGTGAGTACCATATGCTGGGTATGTGTACATGAGTGTGAGTACCATATGCTGGGTATGTGTACATGAGTGTGAGTACCATATGCTGGGTATGTACACACGAGTGTGACTACCATATGCTGGGTATGTGCACATGAGTGTGAGTACTGGGGAGTATGTGACAAGTGCTCCTTGCACACACTGAACATGTTGGATGGTGACAGCATTATAGAGTCCAGCAGTCCTCAGCTCAGCAAGGGGTTAAGACTGTGTTTGGTTATAAAGCTTTTTTTTTAATGTTTATGTGTTTTTCCTGCATGTATGTCTGTGGACCACATGTGTTCAGTGCCCCCGGGACTGAAATGACAGCCAGGAGTGATCCGCCGTGTGAGTGCAGGAACTAACCCTGGTGTTCTCCTACCCACCGAGAGACCTCTCCGGCCCAAGCTGCATGGATTTTCACAAGTCAGATATTACTAATGTTAAAGTGCTTCACACTTGACTTGGTTTTGACGTTTCTAATTCATGTTCAAGGCTGTGACTAGCACAGTGCCTCCCTGGCTGACTTGCATATCATAGCATTCTTCAACGGGAATTGGTTCGTTCTGAAAGGGGAGTGTATTTATGAATATGATCTTTAAACATTTGTGTCTCCCAGAGAGAGGCTGAAAACTGTCCAATTCTTTTTCTATAAAATAAAGACAAAGAAGGCATTGGTCCTAGCCCCAGTGAAGTGTTGGGCTGTCTTTTCGGAACTCCCTGGCGCCTGGTTTCAGGCAGTCAGACATGGGCCACTGGAGTGAGCGCAACGACGACGACGACGACGACGACGACGACGATGGTGAAATGGGCGTTATAAATTCCAAATGATTCAGTGTCATACCTCAAGACGTTAACACACAAAACTCAATACCCCAAACGTAGATTGCTTTTGTTTTGTTTTGTTTTTTGATTTAAGAATCCTCAAAAGATCTGGGAAAAATGCATTTCTTGGTAAGAATATGAGACTTTCCAGATTCAGCATCTCCACATACAACAGTAGCAATGTATGGAGTGGTTGTTAATTGTCCTGTGGATGAGCTGGTACAGAGCTTGACTCCTGTGTACCGCCTCATGGCTGTAAATTATGTGTGGTGTTGCTGTGGTACTAACTCACCACCAAGAGCTGCAATGAATAAATGATGAAAATGTGTGATGCAAGGCTCCAGCACCAATTCTCAACAGTAGTATGGAAAGTGTGGGCAGTTTAGATCGGCAGTCACACACACTATCGCTCACCCAGGCTTTCCCACCGGGATCCTAGCTGGCTCCTCTAATGGGATTCTTTTTCCCACTCATACTGTGTTCAGATTCTGTTGAAAGCTCTGCTGATGTTCCTTCCTTGTTTAGAATTCATAAATGCCTCCAGCCTAGATATCTGCATTGTAACGTTCCAGACTGCATCTACTTTCCCAATCTAATCTCATTTGCTGCTAATGTTCCTTTCAGGAGCCTTAGTTAAAGATAAACTATTACGTAGTGAGGGCGGGCCTTGATCTCTTGATGCTCGGGCCTCAGATCCTGAGTGTTGCAATTACATGCCCACATCAACACACTGCCTGAGATTCCTATTTCCAAATCAGAATCTTCCCTGACCCTCAGCACAAGTAAAGCAGATCTTTACAAGGAGGAAACAGTCTTTACTCTTGTTCTCACTGCTGTGACAGAAGACCTAGCAAATTTAATGTAGGGAGGGTTTATTTTGGCTCAAAGTCTGAGGGTACAGTACACCATGGTGAGGAGGGCTTGGCTGCAGGAGCATGAGTCTGCTGGTCACATGGTAGAGAGAGGAGAACAGTGTTTTTTTTGATGCTTTATTTATTCAGCTTTCTTCATTTTAACCAGTCAAGGGTCTTAGATTATGGAATGGCCCCATCCACATTCAGGGTGGGTCTTCCCCCTGCATCCATTAAACCTCTTTGGAAAACTCCTGCCAAGACTGGTCTCAGGTGACTCAAAATCCAGTTAAATTGAGAAAGAAGATGAACCATCAGAGTATGGACTGAGTGTTGCACCTATTTCCTGGGTCTGTGGAGGAAGTTGTCACAGCCCTTTGGTAATTATGTCACAATGCTCTCTCTGGCATTTTTAACATGGTTTTTGAAACAGGACAACACTGTACCTCAAAAACAGCTTCCAGGTCCCAGTCTCAGAGATTGATTTGGGGGAGCACTCTCTTCCTTCATTTCCTTCTTATTGAAGGTCCCCCTCAGATGACATTGTCAGCATAAAGCCTCTGTTTCTCGGAGAAAAATAATTCCCACTCTTCTTAACTCTCACTCTATTTGTTCACCTCTCTCGTCTGTCCAAGCCTCTGAGTGGCCTCCTTCCTGTCAGGTGCTGAGACCACCTCAAGAAAAGACTAATGATATCGCCCTTCTAGTGTTCCTTTGTTTGGAAGGGACTCTTTAGAGTCAAGGAAGAGGCACACCCAGGTCCCTCCCTAACAGAAAGGACTATGTCCACTGTGCTCTGCAGGGAGGCAAAATGGGACTCCAAGTCAACCAATGATGAAGCAGTCTTCCCTGGACACCGTGGGCTTGGGACCTGCCACACTCAGAAGCGCTGACTATCTGCTTAGGGAGTCTTCCTGTCTGTTCCTCAAATGACATGTCACTGGTCTCTCCTTGTTCTGGTTTCCTGCAATCCTGGTGACTGAGCAGCCTTCCATCTCTATTTCTCAACTCCATCCATGTCATCAACAAATTCATGACTCAGACCACCCAAAGTGGAATGTATGATATATTGCTATTTTATTTTTATAAATGGGACCGTAAGTCTATTAGGTAATCATAACTCCTCATTAGATGTAACGTTATTTTATTTCTACACTGCTTTCTTTCTGTTTCCTACTTGACTCTAAGTCTGAAGGAATGATCTTACTCCACTCAGCTTTGTACCCTCCACAGGGACTTGATTAGTACTGTTACAGGGTAGATGCTCAGTAAAAATAGGCTGTGCACCTCGATTGTATTTTATATATATATATATTCCATATAAATCCATCCTACCCGGAAAAATACTTCAAATTATTATCCAGTATCGGTTCTTTCCCAGGGAGGATTACCAATATTCTTAGTAGCGTTCATGATCAGATAGTTTCAACCTTCAGTGCAGTTATAGCCCGGCATATTCAAAGCCAAGGTCAGGTGTGAGCAAAGGTGGGGGCATTTGTCACTGTCCTTTCTTCTCCACTGTAGACTCTGTTATACGCATTTGAAATGAGATTTCAGCATAGCTTGGTGACCCTCAGAAATGCTGAAGTAATTACCAGGTGATGTTTTAGTCACAGAACAGAGAATGAAGAGGCGGCGTGAGGACAGGAGACAAGTTTATACAAAGACCTTATGACTGTGTTTCTAGTCTCGCTGAATTGGGAACCATGCAGCTGGGCCACATGAAAGTATAGATGACATTTTTAGAAAATGAAGCTCACTAATGCATCCTCCATTTTCTTTTTTCTCTGTCTTTCTCTGAGTAATGTGTTGTTTCCTCTCCTTATATCTTCTAGCTTGTATGTCTAGGAAACGGTCCTGTACCTACAAATGAAACATTTTTGCTCTTAGTGTCCAGAATGCAAATTTTGAGAAACATTTTCTCATTTAAGAAGACTCTCCCTTAGCCTTGCTCACCAAGTTTTAAGTGTCTATTTTGTAAAGTTTCTTTCTCTAACACAAATTATCCAGATGTGAATTGTGCCTACAATAGGTTTAGTCCGAGCATAGCTCCTTTAGTGATGACTAGCCTGAACAAACACCACAAAGATAAGTTCATAAAAGCACAAAACACTTAGGTAAAAACCTTATTATGCTTTCAAATCACTTATCATACATGAATGATTTTACCCTAAAAGGAATGACATCATAGCTTTTCATTCCTGATTACCTCAATGTGTGGGAAGAGGGGAAAAAAAAACTTATTCCATCAGATACTGAGTCTGATTGGTTTCCATTAGAGTCAAGGCTGCTTGGACTAAAAGAATGAGAGGGATGAATACTTCACACCCAGTAAGAAAGTGTTTATGGCTGTATAAAAGAGCACTAGCCCACATTTAAACTTGAAGCATTCTAAAATTAAAGAAATGAATATTTTGCTTCTCTACTGGAGATATAAATTTTCTTCAAAGTGTCTGTTTCTATATAAAAGCCACCAGTTTTTTAGGAAAAAAATGTTTTAAAAACTAAATTATGAGTGTGTGTGTGTGTGTGTGTGTGTGTGTGTGTGTGAATATGCACACGAGTACAGGTATCCTTGGTATCCAGAAGAGGACATCATATCCCCTGGAGCTAGAGTTAAGGATGGTTGTGAACAGTCAGTGCTGGGAACTGAACTTGGGTCCTCTACTAGCAATTAGTCCTCTAAACCACTGATGCTCTTAACCACCTCTCCAAACCATAACCCGTGAGCTTTCACCTTTTGCATTGACTTCTGCAGTTTCCATATGGTGTGTTTCATTACCCACGGGAACATTGCTTCTGCGGCACAAGTCCTTGGTGCCATGAGGACTGTATGGCCATCACTAGCCTCCAAGTAGTAAGCAACTCTCTGTCGCAAAGCTTTTGTACCATTAACAGAGACAAACATCTTTACCCCAAACTTTACTTACGGGTCAGCATTTCTATCATGAAAATGTAAATAGCCTTAATGGCCTTAATGGCATTCTGTTTAACTACAAAATGCACGCCTATTATTTACAGATTCAACCCAGGTTACTGAGTGCATCCACCCTCTGCAATCAGAGGACAATCCAAGACTCCCAGGCTATCCTCTGTGCCTTGTTCCTGCAGGAACCGTGGGAGCTGGCACTCAGAGCTGGAGCCATCCCTGTCACGCAAAGTACTCTTGAAAAGAACAAAACCGAAGAGACAAACAAACTCTCTTCTGTGTGTACGTGGGAACAAGGACTCACAGCACAGTGCTGAACAGCACAGTTTGCTTTTATTTCAGGAGATGATTTTTCTCTCTTAAAAGAATTAATTTATCTGTCGTGGGACTGAGCCAGTGGCGTTTCGCAACACAACGCCAATTATTTTACAGAGTATGAAGGAGACGGCACAGCTGACAACCCACGCTGCTCCTCATTCACATCGTCAGGGTAGGAAGAAGATGCTTCGATGACCTTACTGCTCGTTTCCACTTTGTTCTCTGATAGGGAAATTCCCCTCAAGGAGGAGCAGTTTCAGAAACCAGATGCCCTTAAGGAGAGGAGGAGCCGCACACACCCTCCCTCAGCTTTGGAGTCCCCAAGAGTCTGTGCTGTTACTTTTCCTCTGCTTCTCGGCCACCTCCCTGTAACCATGGTCCCAAATGGAATGTCCACATCAGTGGTTAAAAGAAAAGTAAATTAGATGTTTAAATTATTCATGATGATGTATAACTGGAGTTCAATGATAGACTCTGTTATAGAAATGGTCATTCTAAAGACCAATCCTGAAGAGACGCTGAAGTCACACACCCCCGCAGCCAACTCCCCTCAACACAGTCAGTTTCCTGTGCTGACTGGTATTGCTGGGAGGTGGGAACTCGATTTCCCTCTCACTGCAGCCAGGGGCAGACCAAGCACACTCTTATAAATCACCTCAAGACTGAACCTTGGTCCTTCTCTGCTCCCACTTCATTGAACTCCATGGCAGGACTTATCGCCACATAGTCTTGTTTTTAGGTTACTCTTTAGGACAGGGTTTCATGTAGCCCAGGTTAGCCTAGAATATACTACATAGCCAAGACTTCCCTTGAACTTCTGATCTTCCCACTTCCTCCCCTAGAGTGATGAGATTAAAGGCGTGTGCTGCCACACTCAGTTTATGTAGTATGTGGATTGAACTCAGGACCTCCTGTATACTAGGCAAGTGCTCTACCAAATGAACTATACTTCCATCCCCAAAGAGCCACGTTTTGCTCATTCTTCATTCATTTATTCAGTGAATATCAGCAGAACGCCTACCGTGCACATCACTGTACAAAGGACTAGGCATCTGGTAGTAAGACGAAAAAAGTTTTAAAACAATAAAATTCCTGCCCTGCTGTGGGGTGTCGTTCTGTACGCCGTGAATATGTGTTGCTGATTGGTTGATAAATAAAATGCTGATTGGCCAGTAGTCAGGCAGGAAGTATAGGCAGGGTAGGTAGACAAGGAGAATTCTGGGAAGAGGAAGGACAGAATCAGGAGTCAGTAGTTGCCAGCCAGACACAGAGGAAGCAGGATGACGAGGCAGAACTGAGAAAAGGTACCAAGCCACGTGGCTAAACATAGATAAGAATTATGGGTTAATTTAAGTGTAAGAGCTAGTCAGGAATAAGCCTGAGCTAATGGCAGAGCAGTTATAAATAATACTAAACCTTTGTGTGTTTACTTGGGGTCGTGAATGGGAGAGATTTGTCCTGACCACTGGCCGGGTGGGACACAGGAAAATTTACACTGTCCTCACAAAGCTTATCAGCCAGGAGGTTGTACACTGTTGCTTTTCTGACCTGCTCAACCATGTGTTTTCCACGCAGGGATGTCTCTGTCCCCTATGTTTTTATTCTCCGACACGTCTACACTCCAGCCTTGTTCAGTGTCTGGGGGTCAGTACACGGTTACAGCATTGAATCAGTACTTGTCTTCCTTTGTGGTGATGTCCATTTGGCCATGGAGTGTCTCCCAAAGGGTTACAAGCTAGAATTGAGCCCCTAGTGTGCTGGGATTGATGTAGCAAAAAATTAAAGGGAGGTGTAGCTAGCACTAGACAATTAGGTGATGAAGATGTTTCCCTGGTCTCCAGGAGTGAGTTCTCACACACATACAAGTGACTTATAATCAAGGCTACCCTACAGATGTGACCCCTTCTACACATGGCTGTTTCTCTGTCATGTTGCAGCATAGCTAGAGGGACCCTCACCAGAGGTCAGTCAGACAAGGCCAATTGTTCTGTGACTGTCAGTCTCCAATCTGTGAGCTGAATGAACCCTTTATTTATACATTTACCCACCTTCAATGTTAGAGTAGCAGATAACAAACTAGAATCATGCTCCTCAAGTTAGAAAGACATTGCTGTGGACCCATGGAAGGGTAATGTGAGGCACTAGAGGAGAAAGTCTGTGGCGGTGAATCAGGCATGGCAAGCCGAAGACGTGTAGCCTGGTCTGCTAAGCGCATCAAGAACATGTCTAAGGTGTGCTCAGGATGTTGGCTGAGGAGAGACAGAGCTTTCTACAGATCTAAAGAGCTATCTAAGCACTACCTACCTGAAAGCCCTCTTTCAGCAAGTGTGTGAGCTTAGGGAAGCTGGGCCGCAGCCGATGTGCTGACGGTAATGGGTCACACAGAGACACGCAGACATTCTTGAAAGGATGGGAATTTGCTTGTCAGATCGCCTTCTTCTGGCTAGAGATGGAGGGAAAGGAAGGACCAAGGTGGAGGCGAAAAGTGGAAAATGAGGTTTCCCCAAAGCAAGAAGCATAGAAATCTAGTAATGATAAACAAAAAGTGAGTGGAGGCAAAGGAGCTCTGGAGTGGGCCTTCTGGCCAAGACTCGGGTGAGGGATGGTTCACAGGCTCTTGGGGCCTTTGCTCTGTTTTGACGTAGGGTCTCACTCTGTAGCCCAAGCTTGAATTGAGGCAATTCTACAGCTTTAGCCTCCTGAGTACTGGGATTACAGACGTGAACACCACACCCTGTCAAGGGCCTGGAGCTTGTAGCTTCAGAACTGCCAGCTCCAGTAACGGTTAAACTTTCTGTATTATTTTCTTCTGCTGCTAAAGTTGCCCCTCAGTGCTACACAGGGGGATGAGGGCGGAGAAGTCATCAACACTCTTTCCCAGTTGTGAACTCTGTGAGGTACAGAACATCTGGCCTAGCAAGAGATGCTTGTGGGTGTAACAGTGGCAAAACCGTTACACTTTCTGATTGGATTTAAGCTCTGCTTCACCAGAGGAAGCACGCATGCAATTAGTGCTGTAAATATGGCCCCGAGCCTGTGGCTGGAGAATTCACAGGCCACAGGGACGAAACTATTATTTTACTAAATGGAGACAGAATCTAACCGCCTTCTAAATCCATCTCTCTACCCGTAGACTGAAACAGCTTTCTGTCCTCGGTGGAAGAGCTTCTTTGTATAGTAGAAGGGATTTAACAGAGAAAGTCACAACTAGTCCAAGTTCAGAGACAGTCTGTAGAGTGCTCACCACAAATGAGACAGTGCTCGCACACCTCACCATGGCTGGGGGACCATCGTGGACGAGAGAGCAGAAAGACTGTGAGACTGAAGGTCAGGAGGTCTGGGATCAAATGGTGTCTTTGGGACAGGACAGGATTGCCACATTCATGAACTCACAGCAGCTGTGGTTGCCTGAACAAATCAAGCCAGTCACCATCCCAGCATGGGTGAGGGAGGGACTCGTGACCCGCCCGTCGTCCTAGCTGAGGACCCTTGACAGTGAGGCTGCAGGGGAGGAGGATCGATTTCTGTTAACGGTGTGGCCCTGTACACCAATCCTTCTCCGGTGGATGGCCCCACACCCATGTGAGTCACAGATTGGATTCAGTGAGTTAAAAAATGAATTTGGGACGGAGGGGATGAGGGGTGGATCCTGATGGAGTTAGGGGAAAGAATGAGGGAGGTGAATATGATCAAAAGGCATGTATGCATGTATGAAATTCTCAAAGAACTAATTTTAAATTATATTAAAAACCATAACCCTTCAGTATAGCCTTAACTGTTTTTTTTTAATAAGACACAGATTTAGCATTATCTGTTGTTGCACAAACCAGATCCTAGAGCTTTTCAGTGTGTGACACAGTATCAATATTTATATCTGTCATACAGCTACCCAGGATTAGAAAAAAGATATGACTCTTTCTAATATATTGTTAAATGAATTTAATTTTTAATTAAAATAGATTTTCAGATTCTGTGATCCTATTCTTTTCATAGATAGGTATTTGCATGTACAGAGGAAATGCTTAGAAGGCTATTCCTTGAACTCCAGATGATAAACTGTGGGTGGTGAAATGAAAAGCTCCTGGGGCTGGAGAGCTGACTCAGTGCCTGAGAGTATCCGTGATGCAAGCATCAGGACCGGTGTTTCGATTCCCAGCACCCACATGAAAAGCTGGGCATGGCTGTGCTTGTTCTCTCCAGAGACCAGGGGCTTGCTGGGCAGACAGCTTAGCTCAAATGGCAAGCTTCCCATTCGGTGAGAGCCCCTGTCTCAAGACTGTCAGGCAGAGAAGGATAGAAGACATTTGAAATACTGCTCTGGTTTTTGCAAGAATACACACGGCACAGTCATGTGTGCACAAGCACGCACATGCCCATGTGCACATACACAACTTAAGACAGGAAAACTTCTGATTATGCTTGAACTTAAGCAATTTATTTTACTTTTATAATAATAAAACAGTGTATGGCTTCTAAAAACAAAACGAAGAGCAAAGGGAACCAAGAGTGAGAAAGTCCAGGGAACCTCTTTTCCTCCTTCAGGTATTCTTCTTCTACTCCCAGAGTGATCAGAAATAAAATTCTTGAAACATACTTGGCTTGCTCTTCCAAGCAATAGCTATTTACTAAGCACCTACTTGGAGCAGACCCCATTAGCTCAAGGTGTGCCTGCGAATGAGAAAGATGTGGTCTCTGCTAGAGCTGAGCTGGGAGCCAAAGGGCATTGCCATCTTAGCCCTTGACCACCAAGGCGCCTGGCTTCGGTTCACATGTTTATGAAGCCACCAAGTGAAGTACCCAGTGACAGAGGGTCTTCACCCATCCTTCCCGCCACAGTCCGGGCTCCCACAGGTCATCACGGTCCTTGTGTTAATGTTCTCTCTCAGCCTGAATCTAACAGCAGCAAGGACTTCCTCAACTGCTTTCTACAAATAAATATTTATTCATTTGAAGGAGCAGTTCTTTAAAGTGGTACATGTCAGGCTATATGGCTTGTAAATGGAGAGAAGGTGAAAGGGCCAGTGTGTGGGTGTTGCGATGACTCACTTCCAGCACCCCTCAACTTGCTCTCCAGTCACATGGCACCAGCCCTACAACAATAAGCCCCTGTGCCATGTGCTGACCGAAGATGGAAGTGCAGACAATACCTGGCCGCCTGTGATGGTTAATTTCAATCATCAACCTGACTAGATTAGCAATCAGCCAGGTCACTCATGAGGAACACCTTTGGGATGTCTGTGAGGATGTTTCCAGAGAGGATTAAATGAGAAGACTGGCCTGAATATGAGCAGCAGCCACCTAGGGCAGAGCCCCAGGCTAAGGCAGTACAAAGAAAGCCAGCTGAGCACCAGCAGCCATGTCTCTCCGCTTTCTGACCCACCCAGATGTGAGCAAGCAGTCTCACACTCCCACCGCCACGCCTTCCTCACTGTGATGGACTCTGTCCCCTCAAATGTGAGCCAAAAGGAGCCCTTCCTGCTCCAGTTGCTTCTTATCAGGTATTTGGTCACTCTGATGAGAAAAGCAGCAATTTATTAGATGTCATCAATTAGTTGATGATATCTACTCATTGTATTTCCCATAGGCCTTCAGGAAAAAGGGAGCTTCTGGTCATTCATTCAACACATTAATTGTGCACACTTTTATTTTAGGTTGGATTGAGGGACAAAGAGCAAGCAGGCGAGTTCTACCAGAAGCTCAGAAGACCCCATTTACATAATAGTTTCAGTCTTCCCTGTTTCAAGCCACACAATCCTAGGGCCACAAAGCACAGCTACATTTCACTCAGATGGAAACCCAGTTAGTTTGTGTTCCAGATGCTGTGGGTCTGTGCTGACCATGTACCTGAGTTGGGGGGGGGGTGTTAGTGCTCATATGTATACATGCAGAAGGCAGAGCAGGGACTTAGATGTTTCCCCCTGTTGTTTTCTACTCTATTGCCTTGAAACAGGTCTCTCACTGAACCTGATGCTGGCTAAGCAGCAAGCTCCCAGAATCCACCTGTGTCTCCCGGTGCTGGAGTCACAAACACATGCAGCTATGTCCAGCTTGTTATATGGGTGCTGGGGATTCAGACTCACTCTTACCCTCTGAGCCATCTCTCTGGTCCTCACTGAGTCTCTTCCCAATCTTTCATTTAATTTGATTTTTTTAAAAAAAGGGGTTATATTTGAGAACTGTTCTAATTTACATAAAAGCTGTAGAAATTGGGCCAAGGATATAGCTCAGCGGTAGAGTGCTTGATTCTCGAGCATTAGGCCCCTGGTTCAGTTCCCACACACTGCAAAGAAAACAGCTATAGAAATTATTCTATTTGGTAATCTTTGAACATGTGAGGCTTTGAACATGTGACATAGCCTACTCAGCTGCCAATGTCCTTGTCTGTGGAATGAGACTTGATATACAGAGCTGTTTAGGGGGTTGCTGTCAGAACCCTCATTCTTGTCCCCAGCTGTGACTTGGTTTGGTTAAAGCTGCTTGTCATTCCTGGATGGACAGGGCAGTCTTTTATGACTCCACAGTGTCTATGTCATCTGTCCAGGAGCCTTTTGGGGCAGTGGCCACACCCCTAGAGGGCCCAGATTACTTAACAGTTGTGCCAGAATTAGAAAAGGAAAGTTCTTACTCTAGGAATTACTGACTATGTCACTGTGAAGTTGCGGACATTTTAAGGCGGGTGGGAAGGAGCTGGAATCAGATGCTTCATGTTCTCTGACATGCTTGTTCCCCGGCCAGCTGAACTCACCTAGAAATGAGTAAGATCAAGTGAGTCACCGGTGTGAGAAGAGTCAGCCAGTCGACAGAACAAAAACGACTCTCAAGAGCCTGTCACCTGTGATGCTTTGGGCTGTGCTGAAGAACGAACAGAGACATCACTGGGTGCCAAAAACAAAATCCATTTGTCTTGACTTTTGCTTTTAAAGAACCTTCCTTGTTTTGAAAATTGCTTTGACTCAGCATTATGGGGGACTACTCATTATTTTTTAAGATAAGAATTTTTGGATCTTAGCAGTGTACCAAGAACCACACCAAAGGCTGCACGTGTATCTTCACATCAGGTTCATCATGTCCTCTACATAGATGGCCATGTGCCTGGGCCTGGTGCCAGAATCTGTCTTTAGGCCCAGCAATGACTGTTAACGAGGTTTGAATAAATTCTCTAGGACTGACCACAGGGAGGAATACCTTTGCTGGGTAACAGGCTGACCATGTAGATAATCAGGAATAAGGCAGACATGGACCACCACCCTCTCAGAGCAGAGCAGAGGTGAGACAACCCAGGAGTTATTGTAACAAAGTTTGATGAGACTCACAATGGACAGAATCCAGAGTTGCAAAGCAGTCAAGCCAAAGTATAGTTTGATGGTGCCAGTTTGATGAGCTGACGTACATCAAGAGAAGAGGGGGTTGTTGACTCTGTATACCATTTAATCCACAAACCTACAATCCTTTAACACCACTGTTTTCTCCTCCACTCTTTCCTTCCCCACCTTCTCTCTCCCTCTCTCCTTCAATTTTTCCCTTTTCTTTTTATACCTAAAGTAAGAATGTAATTTTTCTTTGTTGTAATTCCAATTGCTATCTTTTCGTTTTTACCTGGAGTTGGGGAGATTATCAGCTCAAAAAGGCAGTTTCACCAACCAGAGACATTTCTTAGTTCAATCACTTAGCCTTTGTATAACAACCAGTTCTTATTATATAATACAGCTAAGCAAAATGAGCCAGAAAAAAGTATATCACATTCCCCCAAGACCATTTGAACTCTAAGAAGTATTTTCTATTATTATTAAAGCAGTTCATTTTTTTGCCCAGCCCATAACATTGGAAAAATTATTTAAAATATTTTCTGAAACTCCAAATCCCAAGACATCAATCCACCCTCCAATTTGTTAGAACATGTGTCTTGTTTCCATACCCAAATTTACACAGTTTGGGGGAAAAGGCAGACTTCCCTGCAAAAGCAAGTAAGCAAACAAAGGAAGTCCCCCCTCCTCCACCCCCTTACCCCCTCACACTCCAAAGCCAGATAAAGAAGTCACCACACTGAAACTCCAAAAGGACTGCGGCCTTGGATTTGAAAATTAGTCTGAAGGCTTTGGGTTTGCTTGTAGGAGTTCTTTGTAAGCCCCAAGGCCACAGAGTGTGGGGCACCTATTCTGTCCTGGGAAGGCTTCTTTTAGTATACTGTTAATTTGGTCCTTTGAGGGTACAAAGAATGGAAAAATAATCACCTGGACAACTATTCCAGGTTTGCTTAAAAACATATGATATGAAGAAGTAGGTAAACAGGCGAAGGGCTCATTGTCCGGCAAATGGAGAACTTACTAGCCGGGCTCAGCCATTGGGTGAGCCCTGAGGAACAGCTCCAGTAAGTGGTGTCAGCTCCCCTCCCATGACCTCACAGGAGACCTTGGCTCCCTGCCACACTCATGACTCAGCTCTTGTATCTGTTTCTCTCTACCTGCTTATTTTCCAATTACTACTACGGACTCTGCTCACTTTCTCTGTTTTGTGGCTTTGCTTACTCATGGCTTCTGTTTCCTGTCTTCCTTCCCTCCACTTCTGCATTTACCCAGGGTTGACCCTCCCAGGATGTTTCCTATGCAAACTCTGCAAGACAGAAGAAGAAAGTGCTTCATCACAGGCCATGAGTCTTCAGGTTCCGTCCACTCCCTGTCTAATTAGCAGCCCAAACAACAGCAAGAGCACAGCAATACACCTATAGGGACGTCTCCCCAGGACACTGCGATGCTTTGCATGGGGGAGCCACAGACTGCTGGAGCCAATGAAGCTCAGACTGAAAGGCTGCATAGGTTTCAGTGACTTAGTTGTGAAGCTAAACAAACCCAGTGTTCAGGTTCGTCAGCTGTGCTTGTTGTCACGGTTGTCACACCCAAGGCCATCGTCACCGCTGAATCTACCTTCCACGGAAGAGTCTACAGCTCGGCTCGTAAAGCCTTCCAAACGCGAACCACTTCAGCCAAACTGTCCTTGTTAGGAGAGAGTGGTTTGGTTTATGTACTAAAGGAAGGTTGCTGACTCTGGGAAATGTAGAGTAAGAAGGGATTGTGAAATACCTTGTTGGTTTCCCAAACTCAGATGCTACAGGGAAGTCTAGGAAGGCAGAAACAGCACTGGGATCAACAGCCATACCAGCTACTCACCCAGAGAACCTACCTTTCTGTGTTAGATTTTGTATGTTTATGGGGATGTGTTTTGTAGAGAAAGATCCCACCGTGTAACAAAGATTTAAACTCTTCATTAGAGAGAGAATCTCAAATCCCAGCTCTTGTTCTATCAACGTGTCTTCATTATTTCCTTTTTCAGTCTGTCCTTGTTTAAATAATCTGGGTGATGGGAGCTTTTTCGTAGGTTTGATGTATGGCTATAATGAGATACAGCAGGCCACATATCAGGATGAAGGTATATGCTAATTCCTGTCCAATGCTGAGCATGTCTGGTCACGAATTAATCCTTCATTACTGACTTAGAAAGGGAACTTTCATCACATACATAAGTAAAACTGCCAACTGAGTTTTTTGCATTTGCACACAATGCTTGGTGGAGAAATATAAGTGATTTTCCCTGCAGATATTCATATGTATTACAGGCATTGAACTTGATTTTGTTGTAAACATCCAGTGTTTTTGGACTTTTTTTTTTAACTGTACAATCAAGGGATTAAGGAGAAGATAAGAGGAGACATTGCCTCATGAGTTATTCACACATATTACCTAATATGTAATTCCATTGTGATTATAATTATAATTCCCTGAAAAGCATTCACTGTCTTTCATATATGAAGCATTATCATTTTTATAATTATGAATCACTCCCGGCTTCTCTGTATTCTTAAGAGCACTTGAAAACACTAATTTTATCTGATTGATAAGGTTTTCTTTTCCGATTCTTTCCAACAATGAAGTCATCACATAAAACCCACCTCGATATCAAACCCCACACAGGACTCAGTGTCTCTTGCTGTTCACACTGGTGCGCTGGTGATCCTGCCTGGCTTGCCAATTCGTAGACTGACGTCTTAGTTACCTTCTCACTGCTGTGATAAAACACTAACAAGGACAAGGTGCAGCAGAAGGAGTTTATTCTGGCTTCCAGTTCCAGGCGGATTTGGTCTATCACAGTGAGGAAGCCATGGCAGTGGCCCTCCATGAGGGAAGCCATGACGGCAGAGGCAGGAGGCCACTTGGTCACACTGCACCTGCACTCAAAGTGGGGTGTGAATGGGAAGAGAGATGCTGTCACAGAGTGCTGAGGCCTGTCCCTAGCGGCCACTTCCTTTACCTTCTAAAAGTTCCACAACCTTCCCAAATGAAAGGTTTCCAGCTAGGGACCAAGTATTCAAATGTATGAGCCTATGGGTGATTTAATTTCATAACCAAACCACAGCAACCAGTACTTGATGATTTAAAATTCAATGACTTGCTCAAATTCCATATCATTTTAGCATGATAGATGTTTAAGGTCCTTACTTGGTGGATGAGGAAATCAAACAAAGAGAAGGTATATAGAATCACACCAGAGCTAAGTCTGGGACCATGGAACATGGGTCTGTTGACTCCATCACTCTGCCTGACATCAGGATCAGTGGACCAGCCATTCTCACCAGTGACCAGCCACCTGCATAGTGGACCAGCCAGCTCCACCAGTGACCAGCCACCTGCATAGCAGACCAGCCATTCTCACCAGTGACCAGCTAGCTACACATACCATTTGGTAACTTATTGAGTGGGAAGTTGAACTGGACTTCAAAAGAAAAAAATAGGGGCTGGAGAGATGGATCAGCAGTTAAGAGCACTTGTTGCTCTTCCAGAGGACCTGGGTTTGGGTCTCAAGCATGAACATGGCAGTTCACGACCATCTTTAACTCCAGTTCTAGGGAATTAAAGAGTATAGACTTTGGAAATGGCCAGGCAGTTAGTTATGGATCAGGTTTCTCATGGGTGCAGGGACATTCAAAGAGTTCATGTGGGTTGGAAGATTTGTTTCTAAGGTGGATCACTCACTGGTGACATTGGCACTGGATGCAGGCACATTGCCTTAGTCACCCTCCATAGGAGCTTTTTCATGGGACTGCTTGAGTGTTTTACAAGATGGCAGCCAACTACTTCTTTGGTGACCAATCAAGAGACTGTGACAGAAATCTTAGTGTTGCAGTACTTTTTGCCACCCAGTGACAGTGGTCACACGTCACCATTCTATCTGTGCATGGCAGTCTTAGGCTTCCAAACCTTGGTTTTTGGACAGGTACTGCCTCTGACCAGCCCCTTCTGAGGAGAGCTTTCCTCTCACCTAATTCTAATTGGAAAAGCCTGAAGGGAAAAGCTTGTTGGTCAGATGTACAGCGTGTGGTCATTTCACTGACCTCTGGCTTTATTGTTCTAACCAGAACCACTTAGAGTTCAAAGCAAAGAGATTTTTTCCAAAGTACTTACTGTTATTCCTAGAAAAGGGGAAGAATTGTGGGATGAATGTTAATGACCTACAAAATCAGACACCTAAGTTTCTCACAGCTGGGCACTGCAGGACTTTCCTTATGCTATTTTTTTCTTTCACTAAATCTGACTCTTTTCTCTGTCAAGGGCAGCATTTGCCATGAAAGAGAAAGCTCTTACCTCTGTCTGCAAAGTCGAAAAGTTACAAGCTATGTATCATTTACATCTGATAGTTGTGCAAGTGGCAAATGGCTCTAATCACTAACACAGGTGCTGAGCAGCACAACATTAAAACAGCACCACAGGTAGACAAACGCGATACACAGAATCTGGAAGGGGCTGAGACTTGAGAACATTCATCAGGACATCAAAATTGGCTGTTTATCTATCATCTACCTATTATCATCAATCAATCTGTCTGTCTATCTATTATTTATCTATCATCTATCTATCATCTATCTATCTATCTATCATATTTATCATCTACTCTCTACCTAGCTATCATTTATCTAGCTACTATATATCTGTAATATTCTAAGAGAAAAGATATATATATATTCATATAAGTACATATTTAAATATGTATTTGTACGTAATATGTATTTACATATGTATATAGGTAACACATACACATGAATATTAACATGAGCATACATACAATCACTTAATATATTCAAAATAGAAGAGTAGGAAGGAGACAGATTCGTTGCTAACAGCATGTGATAAAAATGTTCATTGACTGAACAATGGACCTCAGCCCCCTTCCTTTGTGTACAAACAGGTGAACTTGCAGGAGGAGAGCGGAGCTCACTCGCTACTGACAGAAACCTGCACCAAAGATGGACGCAGTGGACCAGGCTTTCTTTTGGTCCACCATCCAGATCCCAAATCATGACATGGAGACGTCTCACTAGTCATGATTTTCGGCCTTATCTTATACTTGTCCCTCTAGCTCTTATAGCTTAACCTGTCTCTCTCCATCTACATTTGCCTCAGGGTTTTTCACCTTTCTTTCACCTGCTTTCACTGCTTCTCATGTCTGTCTGTCTGTCTGGCAGCTGCCTGGCTTCTGGTCCTGGGTGTGTCCCTCTCTTCCTCATTCTCTCCTCTTCTTCTCTTTTCGCTCCTCCTATTTATTCTCTCTGCCCACCAGCCCCTCCTATCCCTCTCTTGGCCCTATTGGCTGTTCAGCTTTTTATTAGATCAATCAGGTGCCTTAGGCAGGCAAAGTGAAACAAAAACAACACACCTTTACGTAATTAAACAAATGCAGCATAAACAAATCTTTACATAGTTAAATATTCCACAACGATGGGGGTAACAGAAAAACATCTGATGACTTTAACCAGTTTGGTGCCATGCATGACAATTTCTGTCGCCTCAGGAAAGCTCCTGGTTCCTCAACTTGAGTTTTGCCGCCAGCACGTATCACTAAGTCTAACTCAGAATGTCTTGTACCATGAACACGGCATGAGTGGTCTGCCCAGGGTAACAGAGGCCATGTGCCTCAGAGTGTGGGGAGAGACGGCCAGCACAATCAAGGCTTGAGAATTGCGTGGTTTCTTGTAGGTGTCAGTCAGGTCTGTTGTCTGAGACATCTGTAGAGAATGACCTTATTAGGGTCACAGCCTTGGAGAAGGCCACAGTGAGTGAAAAAAGGAATTAAGAGGAAGGTGGATATGACTACTCCCGAAGTGTGGAGAAGTTATAGATAGGTGCGTGGGCCAGCATAAGAGGAGGAGGTGTCTGGAAGAGTCCAGGCTGGACCTTGTCAGTTGACTGAACCAGTGGGCCATGAGAGGAGAGGGGCCCTGGGGAGGGGAGAGGGGGAAGGCCAAAAGGCCAGGAGACCAAGAGAGCCAAACGCCAAGAGAATGGCATAGCCAAAATGGCTGCGTTGCATGGGGTCAGAGGAGCTGTGGGGTGGGAAGCCCAGCCCTGTCTGGGCTGGAGAGTTCAGGGCAAGGTGGAGTGGTATGCCAGGTACTAGGGTGCTGAGAGACGGTGGCCAGCGTCCAACTTGATAGGTTAATAAGCACCTTACTGTCGGTCCAGGTTTGAGGCCTAACACATAGTACCAGATTCAGCTTGGCACTCTGGGTGCCAGGCATCACCAGGTAAAAACTCAATCATCTATGCCAGGGCCTTTGAGAAAACAGACTCAGAGGTGCTGAGCGAACTACTTCAGATCTCTCTGGGTATGTCCCCAGGGTCCTAAGCAACTCCTCTAGGTCCCACCCCTCAAGGGTCCACACCTCTCCCAACACGGCCACACATCTTCCAACACATGAACACTTGAGGACAAATCACAGTCAACCACAACACAATTTCTAAAAATAGCTTTCCCACGGAGCTGGGAATGTGGCTCAGTGGGTAGAGTGCCTGCTACCATGCACAAAGCCTTAAATTCAGTTTTCAGTACTGCGTACACTGAATTGCTGGCACATACTGGCAAAGCCAGCGCTCCGTGCGTAGGGACAGGAGCATCACATGTTCATGGTCATCTTTGTCTGCGTGGCAAGCTCAGAGCCAGGCTGGGCTACAAAAGACCCTGTCTAAGAAAACCGACAGAAACATACACACATATATGAAAATTACATGATTATATGTATACATGTATTCCTGCATCAGAGTTGGAGCTTAATTCTTCTCGGTATGGGCTCAGGAAATAGTGACTTTCTATCACTGCTTGAAAAGAAAAGTAAGTTTGTAAAGGAAAAATGATAATAATTTATAATGAAGAAACTGGGCTGTAGACACCGTGACTGAACGGTGAAGGTCACATCGCTGTGTGTACGCTCTGGTAACATCTGATGATGATGGTCCTTTATTTCTGTGGGATTCTTCCCCAAATCCACACTGCTTAACTATGGGAAAACATCAGCCAGACCTCATGAGGGATGTGCTATGGAACCTGATCCATTCTCTTCATAGCCATCAAGGTCATAAAGGTCACAAAAAGTCTCAGGAGAGAAGGAGGCCAGAAGACATGATGAGTAAGTGTCAGGTGGGCTTGGAAAGCTCGCTGGATGGGAGGAAGAACTGTAGCAGGAAAATCAGGGGGCCCAGAGTCTGGTTGCTAGTTTTGACAAATGTGCTATGGTTACATATGGTATGAGCATTGGGAGACTGTTACAGGAACATTGTGGAAAGAGTACTCGGACCCAGCGCTATTCTAGACTATACATACATAGCATATTTATCCATAGATATAGTGGCATCTGAACTATTCATACTATGCCTAACTATTAAATATAGAGCTGGAGCGATTGTTCAGCAGTCGGGACGCTTGTTACTCTGGCAGAGGACCTGTGTTCAGTTCCCAGCATCCACATAGTGGATCACAACCATCTATAACTCCAGTTCCAGGGAATCTGACACCTTCTTCTGGTTTTTGCAGTCTCCAGGCACACACACAGTACACAGACATATGCTCAGGCAAACACTCGAACACATATGATAAAGAAAATCTAAAAAATTGTAAATAAATAAATAAGAGATATTTGGTTGTCCTTCGGGAATAAATGTATAAGAACAAAAATAAGTCAGATATAATGGAAGTTGCCTTTGAGTAACAGGCACATTTGATATTGTACCTAGTGTGTGCAAGGTATCACTTTAAAAACTTTACACACACATGTAAAATCACTTAATTTTCCTGAAATCTCATGATGGAGATATTGGAATATTCATAATTTTCCAATTTTTTAAAAATCATTTGAGATTTATGGTAAGTTGCAAAGACATGGGCTAAGGTTCCCCCACGTTGACGGTGCACACAGCGGGCTGAGGAGACAACCCAGCCAATAAAAGGCTTGCTGCCCAAGCATGTGGACAGGAATCCAACGCCCAGCACTCATGTAAAAGCTGGTGTTGGGGGAAGGAGTGCTGCGAACACACAGACAGGAGGGTCCCTGGGGCTTGCTGGCCACCAACACCCAACACCGCTGACTCCATGAGCTCAAGATTCAGTGGGAGCCTGCTTTAAAAACGGAAGGAGAGAACAATACAAGAAGGCACTTGATGTTGACCTCTGGCCTCTATACACATGTGCACATGCACCAGCACACATATATGTGCACACAAATACATAAACGTGCACACACACGCACACACCACATAACTGTAGGACAATATCAAGTGAAGACACTGATGTTTGTAGATCAACATGGCTCCTTTAGACTTCGCATTTCTGAGCACACACCTTTGTGCACTTGTGTCTAGCTCTACGTGGTATTTCTCACAGCACTGAAGAGAAAATGGGCCTAATAAGGTTAACTTTCCCTAGGTCATTCAGTTTGCTTATGGTGAAGGTAAGATATGGGCAAGTTGCTACCAGAGTCAACATTGCTTTATCATTAAGCCCTACCGTATCTCAACATAGCACCTTGCAACAACCAGAGAGAATGCATAGTAAACTTAAAGAAAAGGTGGTTGTAGACGAATTGCTAAATGCTCTTATTCACACACACACACACACACACACACACACACACACACACACACAAACCTCAGAGCCAGAAATTGGGGTTAAAGCCTGAGAGAGATCAGAGGAATGGGAAAAGCCATAGCCAACATCACCTCACCAACTCCGCAGCTTCTAAAAGCGAGCTACTTCCTGTCTACTCACACCTATATGCCTTTCTGTTCTGTTCTCTCATTTGCTCTGTCCATCCAGCTATATTACTTCCTCTTCTTGTCCAGCTCTGTCACTTCCTGTCTGTCTGTACAGACCTCCAGACCTCTATGGTTAGTGTTGAAATTTACGGCGTGTGCCATCACACCTGGCTTTGTTCCCAGTGTGGCCTTGAACTCACAGAGATCCAGACAGATCCCTGCCTGCCAAGTGATAGGATTAAAGGCCTGTGCTACCGTTGCCTGACTTCTATGTTAATATAGTGGCTGGTTTTTCCCTCTGATCCTCAGGTAAATTTTATTGGGAGACACAATATATTGGGGGACACAATACATCACCACAGGTGGTCACAAATGCATGTAAGGATCAGGGACTAGGGGAAAAAAGCAAACAAACAAACAAACAAAAACCCTAAAAACAAAACAAAACAAAAACAAAGCAATTGTGCTCACCTATACGTGTGTGAGCCAGTGTGTGCAGCCCAGTCCCATCCGCATGCAAATACCAACCGCTATAAGAAATCAACTAACAGAACACATGCCTTGCCCTTGATCCCTCTCTAAGGACTGTAGATGGCTGTGCACCCTCAGGACAGCATTTTGAAGATGTCCCCTGCTGTGACTCATCTTGTTACCACTTCTCTCTCTGCTATGATCAGACGTCTGTGAACACTGTGCTATTAAAATGGCTTTTTATTGAGGCCACAGGAAGTTCATCATTCCAAACCTTCACAGCTCCTCCTGTCCGTCATGGATTTGATCCATCTTCCTAGGATTCCTGGACACCGAAGCTCCTCCTTCCCTGGCTCTTCCTCTTCCTCTGTCGTCCTCCAGCCCCATGGGTTTGGATGCCTGCCATACACTACGACTCCTCATGCATCCACTTCTGACTCCTCTTCTGAGCTGCAGAGTTGTACATCCAATTCCCACTCCTTACATTTCTTCTTGGGTCTCAAAAATCAACATTTAAAACTTGCAAGTCTCAGTGTTTCCTCTCTTCCTCCTTGTTCTTACTGCCCATATGCACAGTTCCTTTCAGTGAAAGGTGCCACCACGCATCCAAGTCAGAAAACATGTAGCCTTCTCAATCTCCTACCCAGTTCCTGTACACAACTGGCCTACACCATTTCCAACATCCCTTCTCTGAGGATGTCTAAGCCACAGCCACTGCTCTCCCAGCTCCATCTCATCCACACAAAGCATACACTAATATCATCTGCTGTCCTTAATAAGTCTCCTTTCAGTCATAATAAGTGCCCAACCTAGCACCTTTTTATTGCAACACCCTCTCCCCCAGGATCTGCATGCTGGCTCCTGCCTCTGCAACTGCTCGCCTCCCTCTGCTGTCTGCTCCTCTCTGCCTTATCTAGCTTGCCCTGTCTAGTACATTTTCCCCTCTGGCTTCTGAAAGAATGACAGCTACTCATTTGGTCAAGGGTCAGCTCAGCGAAGCTTTCCCAAATGCTTTCTTTGCTCGACACACTTAATTGCTCAGTAACTGTTGCTTCCATGACCCGAGCTTGATCTCATCTCAGGGCTCTTGTGTTTCCTGTGCCTTTGGTGTATAAGACTGTTCCCCACACTTTCTTAGGGGTGTTCTGTTTTTACCTTTTCTTTCTGCTTGGCTGTCTTTCGCTCAGTCTCAGCCCTACCTGAGCTGAAGTAATGATGCCCTGCTCTCCAGTGCCCTCTACTCCCGGTTTTATCTCACCATCATTTGACATTATCTGTGATTATTATTATTTTAGATTTTAAAATGTTATGTGTCTGAATGTTTGTCTGTATTGACATATGTACATGACCTATGTGCCTAGATTCCCTGGAACTGGAGTTACAGATGGCTATGACCAGCTACATGGGTGCAGGGAAAGGAACCCAGGTTCTCTGTAAGAGCAGCAGGTGCTCTGAAATGTTAAACCATCTCTTTTGTCCCTATCTGTGACTGTTTTATTCATTTAGCTGTATGGATTTGTCCCTAAGTTCCCCAGCTACAATATATTTTCTGGTGGTATACAGTAAACTTGAAATAAAGATTTTAATGAATACAAATTTAAAGGTAGTTTAGTGTATATCAATTATTCTACTAGATGATACTGAGTAAGACACTCATCCCTCATCAGAAAATGAGTCTTCTGAAAAGTCAAAGCCCCCAGTGACACACCTCCACCACAGGCCACACCTCCTCAAACAAGGCCCTACCTCCTCCACAAGGCCACACCTCCTCCACAAGGCTGCACCTCCTACAACAAGGTCATAACTCCTAATCCTTCCCAAACAGTTCCACCAACTGGGGACCAAGCATTCAAATATAAGAGCCAATGGGAGTCATTCTCATTCAGCCTACCAGTTTTGTTTACCTGCGCTATGGGTGACTGAACTCAGGTTTGTAGCATGAGTCTTAGAGAGTCTTATTAATAAAATCAAACCTGAGCCAGGTATTGGGGTGAACACTGGAAGGTCAGAGAGACAGAACATGCCACAGCTATCTCACCTCGCTGGATCCTCAGCTGATCTTGTTTCCTCAGACTGGATGCCCCAAGCCCTCATCCAGAATGGGTCTCAGCTGAACTGCTGCTAGAAGCCTGAAAGCTTAACCAGCCACATGCTTCTCCAGGCCAAAGGCCTCTCCAGGGCAAATGCCTCTAGTTTCTGGTCCTCACGCCTTATATACCTTTCTGCTTTCTACCACCACTCCCTGGGATTAAAGGCTGACTTTCTGGGATTAAAGGCGTGGGTCACCATGCTTGGGTGTATCCTTGAACACATGAATTTCTGCCTCTGGAATGCTAGGATTAAAGGCGTATGCTACCACTGCCTAACCTCATGTTTAATATTGTGGCTGTCATGTTCTCTGACCCCAGATAAGTTTATTAGCATACACAATATTTTGGGGAACACAATACCACCACACAGGTTCTCATGCTTTCATGGCAAGTAGTTTACCAATGAAGCTGTCTCTCCATCCTACAAGAAAGCCCTGAAAAAACACACACAGATTAACAAACAAAACAACAAGAACAACAAAAAAAAAACCCTCAAGCAGACACAAAACTTCCATATCAAACAATAATATTAAAATAATAATCCAGTGAATTTTTAAAAAGAAATTAATACCTGGCTATAAAAGGTATAAGAAATACAAAGGACTTACGGTGTAAACTTGCAAAAAGTAAAACATGTATAATTCAGAATTTCTGGGCTTATTGTAAACTACAATTGTGTTACTGGCATAAATATAAAAAATAAATAAATATTGGAAGTGTAAATGCCAAAAGAGATCCTTGTTGACAGGATGATTTGACTTTTCACAAAGCACCAGAGAAATCCTCTGGGAAATGTAGTTATTGCCAATACATAACTTTGAAAAAACCATCTATCAATATGGGAGAAATGAATCTTACTTCACACCTCACATCATACTCAGAAAATTAGTCAAGCAGGATTATAGTTCTAAACATTAAACATGTCCTGCTGGGCCTTGACTAGAGACATGATGCAGTCACCTGAGAAGGGAGGCTCAGTTAAGGGTTGGCTGAGATCAGACCGACCATGGGCATGTCTGGCAGGGCATTGTCCTGATTGTCAACTGACACAGAAGGGTCTAATCCACTGTGGGTGGCATCATTCCCTGGGAAAAATGTTCTTCGGCTAAATAAGAAAGCAAGCTAAGCATGAGCAAGCTAACAGGCACATTCTGCATGGCTTCTGTTCCAAGTTCCTACTTGAGTTCCTGCCTGAAATCCCTCACAGAGGAATCTGAACGTATTAGTCAAATATCGTCTTCCTTCCCCTAAGTTGCTTTGGGTCAACAGAAAGGAAGCTAGGACAGAAGCCAAACTCAAGAAACTTTCAGGGGAAAACAGTATCTTTGTGACCTGGGAACAGGCAAGGTTCCCTTAGTAAGATGTGGAAAACAATGACCAGGAAGAAATTTGTGTAACTTAGACTTCACAAAATTTAACATCTCATAAAATTATCAAAAAACAACCAGTAGACACACCAAAGACAGGAGAAAAAAGTGCTTAAGCTAAGTATTGACAAAGGCTTGTGAAACAGGGTTATAATGAATTCCTATAACTCTATAGTACAAAGGTAAAGATTTGAACAGTCACCCTGAAAGGAAGGAAACACACACACACACAGTGACCACATAACACATAACAGCATTAGTCTCCTGGGAGAATTCAAATTCAGCCACACCAAGACAGCTCTGCACACTCCTCAGAAAGACTAACATGACCATTTCTGCCATATCACAAGGACCCACCAGAACTCTCACACATGAGAAGTGTAAAATGTAGGAACAACCTTGGTGGCCCTTTATAAAGAGCTATAAATATAATTTACAAAGCTAAATACACACCCACCCTAGGACCTTGCAGTTCTACTATTTACCCAAGAAAAATTAAAACCTACTTCAAAGAAGACAAACATGGGAACATTCACAACTTTATTAGCAATAGCCACACACTGGAAACAGCTCAGGTGTCTGTCAACAGGAGAATGGATACGTGGATTGTCGAATTTATACAAAGCATATTATTCAACAATAGAGAGGGAAGGACCAGTGTGCTTGGCTAGTCTCAAAAACAGTACAATACTCCTTGACTATGTGCATGTGTGTCTGTGTGTAGATATGTGCACATATGAGGACAGGTATGTGAGGAGTCCAGAGGAGTGTCAGATCCCCTGAAACTGGAGTTATAGGGCATTTGTACAGGTGCGGGAACCAAGCTTGTGACCTCCACAAGAGCAGTACATGTTCTTAACCATGGAGCCATCTCTCCACCCATATATACGTTTCTATCTAAAAGGAAACTAAAGGCTCACAGACCCTGACCTCTAGCTTGTGAACAGTCATGTTGAAGTGGTGGGGGAGACAATCTGTGACTACATTTCCCTTGACACACAAAAGGGGAGTATGTTCACTACTTTTCCTACCACTGTGACAAACACTGGACAGAAACAAATTAAGGGTTTGTTGAGGCTCACAGTTTGAGGGTTAAGTTGATCATGGTGGGAACGTGACAGCAGGAGCTTGCATGGCAGGTCACATTGTGTCTGCAGACAGAAATCAGAGAGATGAATGCTGGGTTAAACCTCTTTAGAGACACCCTCAGACCCACTCAGAGGTCTGTTTCCACAGTGACTAGATGAGTATGATAAATTAAATATACAATAAAAATAAATGCCAGGCTAAGGATATATGTTTGCTTACTATAGACTACTTTTTAAACATTTTGACTACAGAGAACAAAATGTTGGGACAGACAGAATGGTGATGTGAAGGACACAGGAAATTTCACATGGCATCTGCTGACAAAACCCGGTGAGAAGATGAAGGTGACCAGAAGCCTGGATGTGATGAGCTTTCAGGTTGTGTGGAAGAGTTCCCCTTTGGTCTTAGGCAGAGATGTTTCTCTCCCTTGTCTCATAGCTGCTGTCTTCAGCCATGACCTCATCAACCTCCCTGTCTTTTGCAATGTATTTATTTAATCAAACTGGACAGAACTGAATCAGTGTGAAGAATGCTCTTACATTTCCTGTGGGTTTGCATAGTTTTTCTTGCTTCGATGTCACACAACTTTAAAATTTTTGCTTGTAAGTAAAAACTGCTGTTTGAGTACATTTCTAGAGGTTTTAAAGACCTTTGTTTCTAGCCCTTGGGGCATTTACTTTGAATTTTCTCCAAATAAGCAAGAGGTAATTACCAATGGACAATAGGAAATGAATTCACTTTATGCTTCTCTGTATTAAACATGCAAGCAAATGTCTCTATAGTAAACACCAAGGACCTCCAGAGATGATCTAATTATAAAAACAAACTCCAAGGCTTTGACAGTCAAAAACATTTACATTTTAGATTGAAAAGCAAATATAATTCTTTGAAAGTCTTAGTTGATTTGCTAGAAAGGAGAATCTGTTCATTCTCTGCGGTTTTGTTTTTTCCCCCTCTCATTTTCTGCCTCCATTTGATAATGCAAGAACTATTTGCAAAGGTGTAATGGGCGATGATGTCACAGGCTTGGGAACATTCTGTGTTTACCATGTAGGGTGATAAAGCAGCAGAGACCAAGCCAGCCTCCCATTTCCCAGTAGCTCCCTACAAAAACAAAAGCTGGTCTCACGTCAAGCCTCTGGAAAATAAAGATTATCTGTATATATAAGTGAATTGGTAAAACATAGCCACCATACCAGAGTAGCACACGGTGAAACTGAGGCTCATGTTTAACTGAGGCATTAAATTTGAAACATATAATCTACTCCTAGCACCACGTGATAAAACATTAAATTTCCATGCATGTATTAAATTAACTTTTTTTTTGGTAAATTGTATTTCATCTGCAGAATCTTTTTTGATTCATTTTGTTCTTTTGAGGCAGGATGTTATGTAGCCCAGTGACTACTTTGTAGTCCTGACTCACTATGTCATTCAGTGTGCAGGTTAGGTTTTTATCAACTTGACACAAGCTAGGGCCATCCAGGTTGAGAGACCGTCAGCTGAGCAAATGCCTCCATCAAATTGGCTTGTACGCCAATCTGTGAGACGTTTTCTTGATTAACAATTGCTGTGGGAAGGCTCAGCCCACTGTGGTTGGTGCCACCCTTGGGTAGACGTTCCTGACTTGTATAAGAAAGCAGGCTGAGCAAGCCAGTAAGCAGCGCTCCTCCACAGTCTGCCCTTCAGTTCCCACCCTGACTTCCCTTTATGGTGAATTGTGCATGAGCCATGTAAGTCAAATAAACCCTTTCCTTTCCAAGGTGCTTCTGGCCGTGGTATTTATCACAATAGTAGAATGCAAACCAGGACACGGAAGCCATTTTCTCCCCAGCCTCCTGTGTGCTGGCATCACACGTGTGCCCCACCATACCTAGCAAAGGAGTCCTGGTAGCTTATGGCTTTGCATTTTGTGCAGTTCGCCAATTTCTCTGCCTTTTCATCCTAACAGGACTCCACTTTTATTTTGGTTCCTATTCCCAGGGCGAGGGCTGCCAGGAGTACTCACCTCAGCGGTACAGTTCTGGGTCTCAGTGTTCTAGCAATCACGGTGTTCCCCAGCCACAGACTGATTTAGACCATCATAATGTAATTCTCCTAAGGTGGACGTCTGCCTTGGAGCTTTGGGAAATGCCATCCTGGGTGATGCACACAGCGGGATAGTGATGTCACCTTCTGGATCCTCTGGTGCTGTGACTGCAGTTGGCACCTGGGATGATGGCCTTAGTCTCCCCATTTCAAGGCTGAAGACTGAGCCAGCAGACAGAGAAAGGCACCCAACACAGAAGATGGAGATGTGGCCCTGGCTCTGTCTGCAGCTCACCTTCCTTTCCACAAGCCACATGTGACAGAAGCTTTCTGATGCTGAGCTCAGAGATGGGGCTCCAGGGAGCCCACCAATCCTGAACCTTACAATTTGATCACCTAGGGATGGCAGTATAGAAAGAGAATTCACCACAATGTTTCGATTTCACTTAAAAATACCTTTAAAAACATTTATTTATTCATTAATATAGTGTATGTATGTATGGGGCATCTGGGTGCACAGTGTGCATGGGTGTGTATGCATGTATGGGGGCATCTGGGTGCACAATGTGCATGGGTGTGTATGTATGTATGGGGCATACGGGTGTCCTGTGTGCATGAGTGTGTATGTATGTATGTATAGGGCATACGGGTGCCCTGTGTGCATGGGTGTGTATGTATGTATGTATGGGGGCATATGGGTGCACAGTGTGCATGGGTGTGTATGTATGTATGTATGTATGGGGGCATATGGGTGCACAGTGTGCATGGGTGTGTATGTATGTATGTATGGGGCATCTGGGTACACTGTGTGCATGGGTGTGTATGTATGTATGTATGGGGCATCTGGGTGCACTGTGTGCATGGGTGTGTATGTATGTATGTATGGGGGCATACGGGTGCACTGTGTGCATGGGTGTGTATGTATGTATGGGGGCATACGGTACATTGTTTGCATGTGGAAGTCAGAGGATAACTTGGTGGCGTTGGCACTCTTTTCCCAGTGGTCCTGGTGACCAAACTCAGGTTGTCAGGCTTGGTAGCAATCACCTTACCCAGGGAGCCATCTTGCCAGTCCTTGACTTCCATTTTTAATATGGCCTGAAAGGAGATAATTCAATGTATATATTAAATAATTAACATAAAAATTTCCCTAAGGTGATTTAATTAATAGAGGCAAAAAGGATGCAAGATTTTATTTTATGAAAAGAAAGGAAAACTGTTTTCTTAAACGAGAGGAAATCTCTCTCTCATGTCTGTCATTCTGTGGTTTTTTTTGTGTTTTTTGTTTTTGTTTTTGTTTTTTTTAGATAGGGTCTCATGTTGTACAGGCCAGCCTTAAATTGCTATGTAGTGAAAGAGGGAGGGCCTTGAAATTTTAATCCTCCAGTCTCTACCTCCAAAGTGCTGGATTTACAGCACCACCATGGGCAATGTATACGATGCATTGAAACCAGGACTGGACTCCTGCCAGACAGCTCTACAAACTGGGCCGGTGCAGCTCCACTCCCAGGCCCACAGGATGCCTCCCATTGCATCCTGAGACCAGAGTGCCATCAGCAAAGCTTGTCTGGCAGCCCCGGTTATTTATTTTCTCCAAGGCTTACAAACGTAAAAGATTTCAAGCAGTAGGTTAGGGAGGCAGCAGCATTGCCATCACATGACAGGTTTGCCAAGGAAACCACCGTCATTTAACGGGATGGTGGTTCATACTGTTGTTGATGTCTGGGTGAGCCGGACATGTGACAGAGGGTCAGTTCCCCATCAGAGAACCCACAACCAAAGGTTTCTTTGATTAAATTAGATTCTTCAGGCAATACTTTGGAAACCTCAGGTCAAATGATGGGAAGGCTGTTTTTATTAACAATTATGATTTAAAGGGGGGCTATTTTAAAAGGCCAGGGAAAAAAAGCTGATCATTTCTGTGTGGGAAATTCTAAGCGTTCCCTGTGAGTGAGGACAACTGGGAAGGTCTTCACCTCTCAGCTGTGAGGGCTCTTGTCCCAGCAGGTACTGCGCCCAGCCTGGCTCAGTTGTAAAGGAAGTGGCGACTGCCACTTACTGTATACACACAGAGGAGAGCCTTCAATGAAGGGGTGATAGAGATAAAAAGGTAGATTACTGGATCTACTTTTAAAAGGCAACTACTAATTTTAAATATTTTACATTGGACTGGATTTCTGTATATTGTATACAAATTATATATATTGATACAAATTTGAGATTGATTTTGTTAGAAAATACTGTACATGTATTTCTAATCTTGTTCAGGTATTGTACCTATACAGTTCATTTAACAATGTAATGCAAATTGCTAGTCTTGAAAGTTACTATTACCAACTAATTAGGATATAAAGAAATGAAAGTTAGTAGTTAGTCATTACAATTGAACTTGTAGTCATATTAGGTATGTTTTTAAGGTCAAGCAGAGATGTATTTTAGATAGACAGATCATCTTCAAACACTTCAGGGATCTATATGGCATTTAAGATGTTTTAATAAAAAATTTTTCCTTTTTATATGACAATGAGACAAGTCTGCTCCTGGCAGCACCAATCTACTTCAGAGATAATGGGCATTGAAGAAACTCCATATGGAGTTTACTTTCATTGGGGCACAAGTTAGCCACTAGGTAAGAAAGTGCTCTTGCATTGACTGCTGACAGTATGCTGTCTAAAATGGACAAGCAGGACACAAAACAAAGGACTGCTGATCCTTGCCAAGACCAGGTAGGAAGGATCTTTAGAAAATTCTGCTTCACGGATGAGTCTGTCAGATATGCTAGGCCTGTAGGCCAAAGATGGATGCCCCAACATGCAGAGAAACCTCAGGTGACTGTACAGGAAGCCAGCTGTTTCTTTCATAACTCATTTTTTAGAAGTCGCTTGTTTGTACTTCCTCCTTACTCAGTTAATATTTCCTTCTCGGGTCTCTGAGGGAGTTGAAGATTAGATAGTTATAGTTTTCCTTGTTAAGAAATTCAGAAAAGAAACTCACTAAGAGGTGTAAAGTGTATAAGTCTGAAAGACATTGAAAGATAGTTTCAGAAGTGCAAATTAGGATAGAAGGTAAATTAGATATAATCCTTTGGATTCACAAAGATAGGATAAATAATGTAATACTTTCACTGAATTTGTCAAATGCAAATGGACTAGGCATTGTTGATGTATTTATTGCCTGTATATATTGTATATAGTTATTGTACTTATGACATACTTTTTTATATTAGTTATAATTTTTTATTTTAGACATAAAAGGGGAAATGTGGTGATATTTTGTTTGTACTCTAATAAATAAAGCTTTCATGGAGATCAGAGGAAAAAGTCAGCCACTATATTAGACATAGAAGTCAGGCAATGGTAGCACATGCCTTTAGTCCTGTCACTCGGGAGGCAGAGATTCATCCAGATCTCTGTGAGTTCAAGGCCACACTGGGTACAGAGCCAGACATGGTGGCACACACCTTTAATTTCCAGCACTAGTTAACCATAGATGTCTGGAGGTCTGTACAGACAGACAGGATGTAGCTGGGTGGAGAGATGAAGTGAGATGGCAGGGCACAGAAAGGATATAGGCGTGGGTATACAGGAAGTAGCTCTCTCTGGAGGCTGAGGAGTTGGTAGGTGAGGTTGTCTGTGGCTTGTCCTATTCCTCTGATTCTCAGTTTTCATCCCAGTATCTGGTCCTGGGGTTTTTTTATTAGTAAGGTTGTTTAGCAATTCATCTTACAAAAGGGCCTGTATTTCCTTTAGAAGCAGGTGTCTCAGTGTCTTTTCTCATGGCTGTGATAAAATATCTCAACAACAGCAACCCAATGCAGAAGGGTTTATTCAGCTCATACTTCAAGGTTACTGTCCATCATGGATGGGGTCACACTGAACCCACAGTCAAGAAGCAGGGGCCATTCAGACCAGCTCTCAGTTCACTCCCTCCCCTTTGTACAGTCCAGGGTCTGTTGTCCAAGGAAGGGCTCTGCCTATATTTAAGATGTTTTCACACATCAGAAAACAAAATTGAAGTAATTCCCATCTCCCACGTGATTCTAGATTCTGCCAAGTTGACAACCAACACTCACCCATCATAACAGCCAATTCCTGTTCTCCCCAAGTAATGTTTTTATTTGTTGGCCACCATGGCCTCTATGGTGTATAAAAATCAGAAAAATACACCAGATGGTAGTGGCACATACCTTTAATCCTAGCACTCAGGAAGAAGAGGCAGGCAGATCTCTGTGAGTTCTAGGCCAGCCTTGCTCTACAGAGCAAGATCCAGGACAGCCAGAGCTAGGGAGAGAAAAATCCTGTCTAAAAAAAAAAAAAAAAAAAAAAGCCAGATGTGGTAATGTGTACTTGTAATCTCAGTGCTGACAAGGCAGAGACCAGTGGACTCCTGGAGCTCTCCATTCAGCTTGGTTCTAGGCCAGTCTCAAAAACAAAGGTGGATAGTGCCTTCACTCAAGTTGACACCTGGCCCTTACACACATGCAGTGAACACATAGGTGTTTGCACATTCGTGAACATGTGCATACACACAAACACAAGATGTTACGAACATTGTTCATGCCCACCTGCTTGCTGCCATGTTTTTTGCTATGATGGCCCTGGGCTCTAACCATCTGGAACCGTAAGCCCCAAATTAAAGCTTTCTTTTTTTATAAGTTGCCTTGGTTGTGGTATTTTATCACAGCCAAAGAAAAGTCAGCAAGACACACAGAATCTGCAAACTTTAATTTTTCTTGGTCCTGAAGATCAAACCCAGAGTTGGCACCCATGCAGGCAAGGGCTCTACCCATGAGCTCTACCAAGTCCAAACCTGAAGACATTTAAAGGCTTAGATGCTGTCAGGGGCCCAGGAGGCCGATTGGCAGTGGGGAGAAGGAGGACATTGTAGGCCATTCTCAAAAGTCAATCCAGAGAGACACATAAACATCTTCCAGAGAGATCCCCATCTCTACTCATGCCACTAAACCACCAAAGAGAGGAGAGCATTAGGAGTGACTTTATTAGTTTATAAATAATAATAGATAACACAATTTAGATGTAGGGTACCTGAAATTTAATCCCTCCATGGAGCCCCTAAGGACAGGGTTTTAAATAAAACACTCTCAGAAACTCAGTGTGTATAATATTGCTACTGATCAGGTCATAGCAGCTGCCAATGAGAAACAGCAACTGTGTGAAACGTGTGAGCCTTAGGCCAGCACAGGCGTGGCCATTTGAGGTACTCCAAGCCTTCACTCACAGGCGCCTCCTTGGGCTTCAACCTTACCTTGGGTTTTCTGACTTCATCATTGCATATTTTGATGCAAAGTCCTATCAGTGAGCACTGCTGGCCAATTTTTTTTAAAAAGGAAATAGTTAAGTCATCTGGTTCCACTTTCCAAGCGGAGCTGGTCCAGACAGGACTGGTTGCTTCGTGCAGAGCTTTTGGCCAGTAGCCACCTGCCCCTGGAGCACGCTATTTCCACCGGGACATGGTACGCCAGCACTGTCGCCGTAAAGAGCAGGCTTTGGCCCTTGTAGGCATTCCCTATTGCTGTTCACAGAAAGAGCAACTATGTGGACAAATAGTCCATTATAGCTTTGAAATCCCTTTTGGGTTTCAGCTGTTTCATAATAAACGTTCGACATACATAGGACTGTAGAAATTAGAGTCTTTAAAATAAAATTTAAGCTGAGCATGTTGGTTCGTGCCTGGATCATAGCTTTGGGAGACAGAGGAAGGACATGAGGAGTTCAAGGCCAGCATCAATTATATAGTGAATTTGGCACCAGCCTGGGCTGTAGACCTGCCTTTCAAAATCCAAAAAAGGGGGACCAAGGAGAGCTCAGTAGGTAAAGCAAATGCTGCACAAGTGTGAAACTGGGATTTAGATCCTTAGCACACACATAATCGGCAGGTTAGCATGTCAGCCTGTCTGTAATCCCAGCACAGAAGGAGACAGGAACCCCAGAACAGGCTTGCTAGCTGAGCTCGCCAGATCGGTGTACTTTAGACCAAGTGAGAGACCCTGCTTCAGTATATAAGGTGGAGAGCAATTGAGAAAGCCTTCTGAAACTCTGTCCCCCATGCACACATGTGCTGTGGCCACACATGAGAAACCATGTATGTACACATGCACACACATCACACAGAGTTAAACTAAAATAACCCAAAAAGTAAAACAAAATTTGATCCTTTTGTTATGAAGTATAATAGACACACACAATAAGGTACACAACACACACAACAAAAGGCACAACATACATATACAATAAGATGCATAGTACACACATTTACTTCTGTAAGAGACACCATAACCACAGCAACTCTTATAAGGTAAAACAATTAATTGGGGTGACTCGCTTACAGTTTCAGAGGTTCAGTCCATTATTATTGTGATGGGGATCACGGCGGCATGCAAGCAGACGTGGTGCTGGAGCTGAGAGAGCTGCATCTTGCAGGTAACAGCGGCATGCAAGCAGACGTGGTGCTGGAGCTGAGAGAGCTGCATCTTGCAGGTAACAGGAAGTCAACTGAGGTCACACTGGGGGAAGCTTGAGCAAGCC